>JACGDI010001224.1:628260-662213 GCA_014898725.1 Jacaranda copaia
CTAAGTTATCTATGAAAAAATATTGTAAGAATTTATCCTATGCAATCTTAATCAAGAATAGAGACATTATGTTTTATGTTTCTTTTCCATATTATCGTTTTCTTTACAATTCGCCGTGAAGGATTGGAAAGGAGTTGAAAATGTGCTTCACATCTAGGGGGGTAAACTGCCAATTTGAACAAAACATATAATTTCATTGGGGGTAAATTGCCTATTTATTGGAAAATAATTTTGTAAGAGGTTAACTTATAAATCTTAATCCACAACAGAAACACCAATTGAACACCACAAAATTCAACACAACTCAATTTGTAAAAACAACTTCAATTCAACACCACCCAAAAGACTAAAATATAGAAAATGCACACCAAAAACTAGATAATGGCAAGTTAAAATAAACAAAAAGTAATAGGACATCTTTTAATGCACAAAACAGGGCCACAACTGTCCCATTTTGTCTATACACTTTAAATAACTCAAAAGCTAATAGAGGCATCTGTTCTATATACCATATGCACTAATACACAATGTTCAAAAAAACAAAATACCAACTACATATTGTTCAAAATGCATTTACATTGTTCAGTCCTTTGTAATCAAATGAAGAAGAAAATCTATGGCCTAGATGCTCTTATCTTAGCAGCCTTTTTTCTTATATTTTCAAAAACTTGACCAATAGTTTGTTTTTTCACTCTTTTGGCTCTCTGTGTAGGTGTTGGGGCAGTAGATCTACTGGATCTAAGTGGGGGAGTAGCACCAGTAGATTGAGCAAATTCAGCAGTTGCAGCAACTCCATAGGTAGGTTGTTTCTAAGACATGACTGAAGTAAAAACATGTCCAATCATATGAAATAAAAACAATAGAAAAAAGGTTATACCTTTCCAAATCTGAAAGATTGGCATGGTGGCTGTGCTTGAGAATCTTGGCTAAGGGCAGGGCCTTGAGAATCCATCTCTATTTTAGTCTGGCCACTAGTAAGGATACTTCTTGTAGCCTAAAAGCAAATCACAATAGTTAAACCAAATAGGTATAGAAAAATAATATAAGTGATCTAATTATAGATTTTAAAATAAGATGGGCATTTTTTATGACTTGGCTCACTTTCGAATCCATGTCCATTTGAGGCTGTGCACTGGTTAGGCTCCTTATAGCCTGAAAGCAAATGAAAACTATGTCAGAATATAAGTATTGAAAATTAATTCAAGTGATTTGAATACTAGCTTGATTATCTCATAAAATTTTGACTTGGGTTCTTGCAAATGCCGTTATTATGACATCTTTGAAGACAGTTTTTACAAGTGTGTGTGAGACCTTTCTTGTTGATGTGCTCCTATGTAACTTATTTGGATCCCTCATTCTGATCCTAGTTGGCCTTCCAAGCTTTCTTCTAGTTAAGTTTTGTCTTGATGTACTCCTTAGGCTCAGCACTCCATGTATCTCATATGCCTATACACTTTCAATAAATCTCTTTCTTGTAACAATTATCAACAAAATCCTCTAACTTCAGCCTTATCTCTGCAATTGCAGCACAAGCATGGCAACAAAGGTATGCAGTGAGTTGGAACATTCCACAGGTACATGTTTTTTTCTCCAAATCCACTAAAAACTTATCCTCTAGGCTATCCACCTTAAATTCTTTCTCTCCACACCACTTAGCAAAACAATGTCTTGTCAAAGTCTATTGCTTGTTAATATTTTCGAGGATGTTTGGGCATGTAGACCTTATAAACTGCTCTATCCCAACTCTCTTTGTCTAAATCCTTGTCATCAGCTTAGTCCTTATCCCCTTAAACATGGAAATAAAAGGCTTGTCCTTTGCATCAAGGATATAACTATTAAGAGATTCATATAAATTATTAATTAAAATATCACTCTTACAGCTTGTTGAAAAATATGACCTGGCCTAAAAATGAGGTAGAACACTCCTAAGCCACTCAACTACAATATGAACATTAGCATCTACTTTGGGATTTTCTTTCTTCAACAGATTCATGTAATGCTCAAAATTTGACTTCCTAGCAACTAAGGTTGCTTTCTAAAATAATTCTTCAATCTTCTGGCTACTGTATTTTTTCTTAAAATTCTTACACATGTGCTATAGGCAATACCTATGATCACATTCTAGAGCAACATCTTTAAATCCTTCTATCAATACCTTTTGTCTATCTAAGATGAAAGTTCTTCCCTATTCACTAATATCATCTAACAGTTCAACTAAAAACCATGTCCATATCTCCATATTCTCCACTAGAATAATAGCCATGGCTATAGGGAGCATGTTCTCATTGCCATCCTTCCCACAGCAACAAGAAGTTGGCCTGCATAACATGTCTTCAGAAAACAACCATCCAGACCAACTATTGCTCTACATCTTGCTAAAAATGCTTTTCTCATTGCATCCAAACAAAAGTACATCCTATCAAAAATTAGATGATCATTGTCATTTACTTTTCTCAACAACAGCTTGCTGCTAGGATTCTGCTGTTTGATATTAGCACAATAATCCCAAAGATTCAAATAATGCTGTCCATTAGTTCCTCTGATCTCATCTAACGCATATCTCTTTGCTCTTATCACCTTGGATGTGCTCACCTGTACATTCACTTTTCTCCAAATGGTGTTATTTAACTTCTTAATGGAAATTCCTGGGTTGTCTCTAATAATGTTCTCCACTCTTTTTCCTAAATATCTAGCTTTTGCAAGGCTATTAGAATCTGCCCTTGGATAAGTGTGCTCTCCTATAATTGTCTTCTCTTAAAATGTGGATGAATCTATCACCAGGGAGGTATGTATCCTCCAGCTGCAACTCTCATTCTTGCATTTGGTAGTTACTCTTGCATTCTTATTTCTAATCCACTCTAATTCAAAGCCTTCTCTAATTTCCCAATCCCTCAAAGCTTCCCTAAACACTTGTGCATTTAAGAACTTCATTCCAGCAACCATTTTAAAATTCCTCATTTTCTGCCCTTCTATAAAATGAGGATGCTTTGGTGTATCATCATCAGAGCCACTCAAGCTGACTAGGTCATCCTCCATACCTAGATCACTACACCATTCTTCATCTTCAACATATTGAGGCATGGCTGGTCTCTTTGGCTTAAGGTCCTTTGACTTCACAATCTTCTTCAACTTTCTCACTTGTTCTCTTCTACTTGTGTTCTTCTCTAAGAAGATGTCATCATCATTGGAGTCCTCCAAGTCTTCTAACATAAGGCTTGGGCAAACTAAGTCAATATCATAATCACTTGGCATGTAATCCTCATCTTCTGAGTCACTTGGATCAGTTAGAGGAGCATATTCTCTTCTTTTCTTTTTTTGATTGTCTGCTCTCCTTATTTCATTTTCTTTGCTTGTTTTCTCAGGTTGAAGATCTCCAACTACTGCTTCCATTGTATCCTCCATCCTATCAGGAGCTTGAAAATCAAACTGAAATACAGCATCAAACATCTTTTTAGTTTATTGCTATTCTTCCTCAACATTCTGATTGTCATGACCTTACTGTGCTTCATCCTCAAGACTTTGATTATCATCTACTTCATGTGGTTCTTGCTCAATATTAGGATTCTTATCAAATTGTTGTGGTTCTTGCTCAATATCAGGATTCTCATCAACTTGTTGTGGTTCAGGCTCAGATAGAAATGCAAAACCAAATCGATTCACCTGTTGTTGTTGCTTATGCTCTATTGCTTGCCGGATTTCATCCTCATTTTGCTGTATGTTAGGATTCTCTTGCAATTTATTCTCATTTTCTTGCTCAACAGCCCCTTCAACTGCACTTTCTTCTTGCTGCTCAATGTGCATGGGATCATGTTCAGTTAGCTCATCTTCCTCAATTGGAGGTTGTGTACCTACCTCAATTTCATCTACCTCCACTTGCTGTCCAATACCAAATTCATCATTAAAGTTGATTCAAGATGTTAGCAATTTAATCCCTGAATCTTGGTCCTTGTTGTAAGCCTTGTCTTGCTTTTTTGTTAAATCCTCCAAGCTTATTATATTGCTGTGCTCATCCATTACCTACAGTGGGTCACCTATCTCTTCAATATATAGTAGAATAGGAAGGTTAATGCCTTTGTATGCCCTTTGTAATTCAATTATGCTGTCATCAGGCCTCTCATCGTTTAACAACCTTAACCCATACTCAAGTAATTCTCCAAGTTTTTTGTAATAGAAGTTTATAGCCCCTTTTTTGCCTCCATGCATCGTGTACACTTCATTCATCACATTTAAATTGAAATGATCTAAATCAAAATTTGGAATACAAAACAGAGAACCTCTTTTGTATATCACTTTAGGAGTGCACATAAATTCCCCTCCATATCAAATCTCTAACTGATGATATTGACTCATCTACATACATAAAAAAATTAAGAAATAAATATATAGCCAAGGAGACTTTGATATTGACACAATAGCATGATTTTGAGTGACTCTAATAAGCTTCACACTGACTAATCTTTAACTAATTTAAGTAAATAGAACATACTCACAAACAAAAATAATTCTATTTGACTTCAATTGTTGGGTAAATTTTATAAATTTGGGGACCACAACAAGTTGTGTCACATGGATAAAGCAGCATGTTTGGATTTATTACGATTACTGGGGGCCATATCCAACAATTGAAAACAATAATTTAAAATTAATAAATTAACCTAAAATCTACAGTAATGAAAATAATACAATATTGACAAAACGAATCTATGCAGAATATAGTCAAACAAGGGAACAAAAAATTATAATCAACAACAACAACAACTTCATTCATAATGTACACAAAGAACTTACCAATAATATATAAACATATAGTCACACAACAACTACCCACACACATATAGTCTGTAAGTTCCTAAAACTTCAAAACATGATAGTAGAAATTTACCAAATCCTAACGCCAACATCAAAGAATAATAAAAAAAGCTTTGTCCCTTAAGTGCTTGGGGAAAACCAAAGATGCGCAAGGAAGATGTGAGGTTGTCGCAAGCCCTTAACCCACCAAGATTTGGTCTAACCTCCAATCTTTCAAAAATCCTCCCAAGATCGAGCAAATAAACTGGCTAGATACGTTGATTTTGTGAAGTTGCAGGGAGGGTTTTCAGAATGAGAGTGGGAGCATTTCGCGCTTTGTGTTGGAAGGTGGGAATGTGGAATTTCGATTTGAATGTTTAGAAAAGATGAACAAAGTCTGAGGTTATTTTACTTGAGGGCATTCTATTCTTTTCACAAATAATTGTGCAGTAAATTGCAAGTGGGAGGCAGTGAGATATATTTCTAAAATGACGAGGGAGGTTTTTCACATTTTTTTTCATAGGGAGTCATTTTGAACACTTCATATTTCATGGGGGGAAAATGTTATTAGCCCATATCAGATTAGCATTAAACAATTGTGAATACTAAAAAAGTGTTCATATATAGATCCAACGCAAATCTTGTTAAAACATAAAACTTATTTTTTGTTTCTATATTTGATATATTAGTGATGACAGCTATCATACAAATATTCAATATTTTTATACGATGTGAATAAATTGTTGTTTATAAATGAAGTGTAAGAATGATCGATGGACGATCAATTTTACATTCCAAATCTAGAAGTTGTTAAGAATAAGGCTAGTTGAGTCAATTATAAAAATTTTAAACCTCGTACTAGGGACAGAGGTGAGGATTATTATTTTGGAGGCAAAATTATAAACTTTTACAGAATGTGAAAAATAATTTTTTTTTAATTTTTGAAGGAAAAACATAAATTAAATTTGATAAAAGTATGTTTGTTCCTATCCCAGCTTGCATGGTCCTCATCTTATATTAATGAATAAGACAACGTTGGTTAAAATTAAAGAAAAACTTCAAGATTGAGCAAAATATTCGACGAGATCAACCCCTTCTAGCCAACTATATATTGCCGTTAATTGGGGGTATGGAGTGTTACATGTTATAGTCTTGGTAACGTGTAAAATTAATTAGTACAAGAATAATCTTGAAGTCCTTGATTTTTTGTTTACTCGAATGCCCAAAATACTCTGATTAGCCGTTAAGTCTGAACGCTATCCCCCAAAGACACAAAACTTGTCTCAAAAGATCATAGTAAACGTGAGTAATGCTGAAGTAGTCTTAGTAATAACTTAAGGAGAAAAAGGAAAAAATAAAAAAAAATTGTGTTCTCTCCAGTTCTGATAATATTGTCACAATTGAATTTTGTGGCCAGATAATAATGATGATTGTAATATCCCATGTTATGTGAACTAAATATAAAAAGAGCAATGACCATATATGTTTTGGTTAAAGAAATCATGTGCATCAATTGAATATTCCATTTGAACAAGTTGATTATAATATAATTTTAGAATGCACTTGGTGGGTTTAAAGGTAATTTTTGTGTCAATTAGACTTGTGTGCCTGGTTGTGACAAATGGTATTGGTGTCAATCAACCGACTACCAGTCAAGATATTGAGAGCTAAGTGCTATATAGGATAAAGTGCTATGCGGGTGCGAGCCACATCTTGAACTCATAGGAATTATCTTGATTGTGTCATGACACAACAAGGACATCACATTGTAAAGGAGGGGTGACTGTAATATCCTATTCTACATGAACTAGAAAAAGGGTGAGACCATAGAAACTTTGTTTCAAGCAAGTTGATAGAAACTCAAATTTAGAATGCATTTAGAGAATTTAGAGGCAATTCTTACATCCAATGGGCTCACAAGCCTAGATGTGACAATGGTGAGCTCATGTAAAATTAATCTTAACTAATCACATTGAAATTAGAATAATTCCATGGTTGTTCAATGGCTTAACTTACATCAATTAAGTAAATTTTGTAAAATTTGGTTATTCTGATATTTTCTTCCTTTAAGAGATGTGCCAAATTCTTCCTCAAGACATTAATAGTACAATCAATGATGTAGGAATCAAATGAAAGAGCTGAGGTTCCAAAATTATGAATTTTTAAATTTGTATTCAAAGTGTAAATCTTTATCAATTTTTATGGTTGAAGTCAATATTAATATTTATAATATTTCTTGTCGTTAAAAATTGATTAATTGTTAATTGATATTTGTAGCTAAAATGTATATGTTGCTATGCAAACACAAAATAGCTAAAAGCATCAATTTTTAAAATAATAATAATTTTTTCTTAAATTTTTTTAATCATATGAATTATAAAGGGAAAATTATAATTTTAGTTCCACAATAGAATTGTATTTGCACTGTTAGTCTAAAAAATTGACACTTGACCACTTTTAATCCAAATTTCGTAACTTTTTTAACACTTTTGGTTCCATGTCATTAAATATTGATGAAAATAATTAAAATAAGTGTGATTAATTACCCACAAACACCAAAAATTTGATTTATTTATGAAAAGAACCACAAAATATGAAAAGTCCATATAACCCTTACTAAAAACTATTTTAAAAAAAATAAGTTTAAGTACATATATAGATGTATATAAATCTATATTATCTATTATCTATTACTAATATAAAAAAGAAGCTACTTTTCTCTCTAAAGTGGCAGTTATTATACCAAATTTTGGAACTCCAAAACTACACTCTCATTAATCAACACATAGAATTAAGTTAAGGTTGTAAAGGTAATTTGACGTTAAATTCCATGACCCACATTTCACTTTCCTTAAAACCTCTCTTTTCCACTTTCATATGATAACTCGTTTGGGAAACCACC
This sequence comes from Jacaranda copaia, assembly GCA_014898725.1. Taxonomy (NCBI): domain Eukaryota; kingdom Viridiplantae; phylum Streptophyta; class Magnoliopsida; order Lamiales; family Bignoniaceae; genus Jacaranda; species Jacaranda copaia. The sequence goes on from JACGDI010001224.1 coordinate 635,951, forward strand.
GGAATAGTTTTCTTATGCTTGAGAAACTTATTATTTCTGTGGGCTAATTGCAATTTATCCCCATGTGATATATGAAATGGGCATATACTACCTTGTCAAAATAAAATGTACAGAAAAATTCCTTATGTTTTTCAAAATCATGCTCACAGCCTGCTTTTTCTTATTTGATGTCATTGAGCATTAAAAAGATAGAATTGCCCTTAAATAAAATTAAAATTTACATCACTTTTATTTTTATTTTACTTATTGTTTTTAACAATCTTTAATTATTTTTTATCCATTTCAAATTAAATAATATTTAATATTTATAAAAAGATTATAACATATTTTAATATTATAATATATAACGTAATTTTAACATATAATATATATTTTTAACATATAATATTTTAAACATATTAAATAATATTTAATATTATAAAAAGAATATAATATATTTTTTATTTATAAATTCATGTATATATACATATATATTTTTATTTATACATATATATGATATATGGATTTATTTATATATTTTTTATTTGATCCAATTTGAATAATATTCAATATTTATAAGAATATGTAATATATTTCTAATTTATAAATTCATGTATAAATATATACACATATATTTTTTATTCATACCTATAATATATGTATACACATATATAATTTCTTTTAACTCACTACAAATTAAATAATATTTAATATTTATAAAAATATACAATAAATTTTTTATTTATAGTTATATAAATAAATATGTACACATATACTTTTTATTTATACCTATAATATATGTATACAAATATATAATTTCTCTTAATTCATTACAAATTAAATAATATGTAATATTTATAAAAATATACAATAAATTTTTTTATTTATAGTTATATAAATATATACACGTATATTTTTTATTTATACCTATAATATATGTATACATATATGATTTCCTTTAATTCATTACAAATTAAATAATATTTAATATTTATAAAAATATATAATAAATTTTTTATTTATAGTTATATTTAGAATATATACACATAAATTTATCTAAATATATACATATATAATTTTTATTTATACTTATATACATATAATATAGATATATATTTGATATAGGATATTCCAACAGGCCTAGCCCAACAAACTATTGACCTCAGAGATGACTCTTAGGCCCACCTAACATGCACAGCCTAATGGCACTTTTGGATTCAGTCGGGTCGGATCACTCGATTGCTACCGCTTGGTCGAGTGGATTGTTCTCGATCATACCCAATGGCAGGCTTCAAGTCACTTTGCCCAGTCAACCATCCCTCTGATTGACCACCTTGTCTGTTCGATTGTTATCAACTAGAGTGCCTACTCTAGTGTCGACTTATATCCTTGCCGCATCAATGCTCTGACAGGTGGCATGCCTCCATATTAGTGACACGTGCCACCCCAGTACAGCTTTTGCCACTAACCCTGCCACCAACTTTGGTAGAGAGGCGCACTACTAGAGTACTGTTCACCCTGGAAACCAGGAGATGATGTCATCTGGAATAGTATTGAAAATGACCAACAACCCTCAGGCAAGGACAAAAGTCCTCTACACTTGATAGGGGTATCTTAGGCATATCATTTACTAGAAGAAGGCTATAAATACCTTATTATCAGCTACACTTCAGGTAATGCCATATATACTATACTCTTTTACTCATTTGTTCGATTACCTCATTTTGACCATAACTAATTTAAGTGTCGGAGTACTTTCGCTGGGGGCACCTTGGCTAGTTTAACGTTTGCTGTTCGTTGCAAATCTCAAATCTCAAAAAATATTGTTGTTGGTTCATTTGACCTCCTTGGTTGGATTAGCCCAAATACAATCTAATTCACTATAAATAACTTTTAACATCATCATCATCATCATCATATATATATATATATATAATATAAGCCACCTCCCTAGCCTCTCTCCACCCCCCAACCCTTTTCCTTCTCAACCCCTGCCCCAATCCCCAAACCCATAATAGACTGCCATTGTAGCCATGGGGCAAGCATGGTAGTCATGCATACTGATCGGATTTGGCTAGATCAAGCTAATGGCCGCCATGGCCATATTGGCCATTGCAACTTCGTAGCTTGGCGACCATTTTGGCCACTGGCTTTTTTTATTTTTCCATTTTGTTTTTGTTGGCAGTTGTTGGTTGCTAGAGGTTGACTGTTTTACAAATTACTAGGGGTCGGATGCCATGGCGGTGGCTATGGCAATAAATCAGTTGCCCGTGGTTGCTTGCAACCATGGCCATGGCAACCGGTGGTGTTGGGGTGGGGCTTTTTTTTTTTTTGGAGGGGGCTAAATATAAAATAATATATGTTAAATTATATATATTATACATATATATATTATATATTATTGTTTATAATTCATATTTTTTAATATTTTTTCAAAAAAAAATATAATGGGAATTAATTTGGACCGTTAATATCTTAAAAAAAATCCAACAACTTATAAGTGAGGTATAATCATCTTTTTGCACACAAAAATCCACCCCCAAATTGTGCACACACGCACATGAGTTACACCAATATTGTCAAGGGGGTTCGTTGCATAATTTTTTAAAATATGAGGGTGTTTTCTGTGTATATTTTTTCCATAGGGGGGTTTTGTGCCAATTTCTACGATTACAGAAGGGTCCATAGCAATTTGCCCTTATTTCTATCTACATTGTTTCTGTCTACTAAGGGTTGTACAAAAGAGGCTAAAAAAGAAAAATGTAAGGTTACAATAATCCCCTTTCTAAGCAACTTATTCGCTGTTGTTGCTGCAAAACTTGATGGTAGTGAAGTTCCTTTTGGTTGTGTCATACTCAAGCTATCCATTTTGGTTTGGAGAAGAAGGTAATCGTTCCGCCACAAAGAAGGTACCACTTTTTTCATCATTTGGGAAACCACCAAAATAGTTTTCCATGCTTCAAAAACTTATTATTTCTGTCCACATTGTTTTGTCAACTACAGAGTTGTCTAAAAGATGGGGGGAAAAACAAACTAAAAGAATCCCTTACCCAAGCTACCCATTTTGCTGTTGCTGTTGCAAAATCTGATTTTAGTAGAGTTGCTCTTGGTTGTGTCATACCCAAGCTACCCATTTTGGTGCAGAGAAGAAGGTAATCATTCCGCCATAGAGAAGAAGGTACCACTTTCTTCAATACGGAAGACATCTTCTGCGTAGTTATCCTTATGTTTCCTTATAAAATTATTATTAGATTCTTCTGTTCAAATTTCATCTGAGTTTTCTTTTTTTAATTGCAAAGCAGAAAAATCTATCGTTATTAAGTTATACCCCATTTTTTATTCTCTCACTGAAATTTAACTTCTCTATAAAGATGAGAAATGTTCAACATTTTTTGCTTCACTTTGTCTTTCCAATTTACACACAGCATACAAAATCCGCATCGCTTCTTAGTCTATCACCTTATTACACACTACACATACACATAGTACAATACCTCCACCAGAATTCAAGGGGGAGGACGGTTGTTATGAGAAAGAAGATGTTTATTTGGCATGTGTTTGTTTGATTATCCTTCCTCTGTTTAAACCCCATTTGAAAATTAAACCTGCATATAATTAAACCTAAATATTTTTACAAAGAATTTTTGATATATATTAATGATCAACCAATGTACCAGTGTCCATTACTATTTTCCTTATATTTTTGGTTGTTTTATTGTGTGTTTTTATTAAGAAAATAGAATGTATGTGCATGCATGTAGTTCATTTGTCCATGCATGCATGCTATTCATATGTCCCTGCTAAATATTTATTAACACATGCTTACATAGGGTTTATTAAATCAACCAATTATGTTTTGGACATGATATCAAATTATTTTAGGTGGATTTGTCATGTAGGAGGTCATAACATTTTGTAAACGGATCAAGTGGGGTTTCAATTTTCTCCATCTTATTTGCAAGCAATCTTTTATACATATCCAAGCCAAAACCTCCAATTTCTTCTTACTTTAGAGAAAAAAATAGGAAACAAAATTTTCTTACCCAGCATCTTTCATAGGTACTATAGTGGAGTTTTAAATTGGTGGTCGTGCTATTATATTAGCTACTATTGGTGCTGCTTTTGGTGGTGTCGTCATTGCTACTACTCTTTCCATCATATTGTTGTTTGGTCCTATAAGAAGAGGTCTCGGTGGAAAGCTAATCAAATCATACTACAACAATAAAATGTGTGTATGTAGTTTAAATTAGGTTGTACACTTGTACCTATGTGTTTCTTTAATTTCTTCACATGCAATTTGTTATTTCGTCATGCAAAACTATCATACATTACCATACTTGCTGCATGCGAAGGAAACATTAATTGATTAAGTTGCTTCTGTGCCATCTCTTTTAAATAGTTCTTCAAAATCCATGATATTATTATTGACCAACTCTTGTATTTATGAGAAATATTTATCATAAATATAACGAATTGCAAAAGACACATGTTCAGTTGAAGAACTTTCTAAATACATGATTGGTCACTTAGAGCTCTTTCAAATTACTGAACACAACTAATCTTGGTGTAATCTATGTAGGTTGATGAGCTTCACAAAGGTATTCGGTAATTAATTGATCTAGCAAAAGTTAGTGTATTTCTTGACAATCATGATGCACATGCTGATTTAATAATTAGATGGTTTTTATGGAGAAAACATTTCTTCATTGCCTCACAATGTATAGTTTTTGATTTACGACTTCAGAAATAAAAAAATTCAAAAAAATATTTAGAGGGTATTTGTATGAGCTCATATGCTCTCACACCTCACATCCTTAATCTCATTTTCATCTATTTCATCTTATATCTCAGTTGCAAAGCTTCCATAATGTTTTGTAAAAATTTTCTCCCTAATATGCTCGATCAATTTTAGGTAATCTGGGAATTTTCCTTACTGAGCATTGCATTGGCGAGACGCATTAATGCTTCTTCTGGATATTAATTTACTTTTAGCAAAGAGTCAATTAGTTGTTTTTTTTCAGTTTATTTTATTTCCTTTTCCATTGTCCAGTTACATGCTATAGCGGTTGAGTCTATTTTTCTTTCATAATCTAGCTATAAGGGAAATAATGAATGGTTCTCGATATTAATAATTAACTATTAATATCATATACATATATTGAGAATTGGAGTCCCGCCAAGAGGTGGTGGAGAAGGTTGTAATGTCTTAGCAAGTTTGATGACTATTATAATTAAAATTACCTATTTGTTTCTTTTGAGTTGTTTATAAATACATCTTTTATGATACAAGAGGCCCCAAGTGAGTAATGATGTCCTGTTTAATTTTGAAATATAAATATCGTTATTTATTTGCATTATATTGGATAACATGCGAGCATAATTATTTAGGAGATAACTTGGTATGTGAGAAAATAATGAGTGTATAGTTCTCGCTCATTTCTGTGTTACTACTCCAAGTTATTATTTCATCAGCATTTTGTTATTTTGTCGGTTCTTTTTTTTTCCCTTCCTTTTAATCTTTCTTTTTTCGATGTTGGGGTGTGCGAGTGCCATAAAACCATGGTTTGCCGAAGAATTGGAGTGAACACTGTGATAGTCTGGTTTGACGTTGCAGTGACTTTCCGGGATATGGCATTTTTTCGGATGAAACAGTTTCAAAACCAAAAGAATAAGTCTGGGAATTTCAAAATCATCTTCTCTTATTTTAGTTTAATTTCTTCTTGGTTTCAAAACCAAAATAATGAATCATTTTTTTAGCTCTATAGTGGTAGAAGTTTCACTGCTATTCATGACGGGTTTGCTAAATATTTTACTGAAATCCTAAAAGTGTTTTGTTGTAATGAATTTGGAGTAAAACTAATGTCTGAAATAATCTAAAATTATTAGCCAGTTAGCTTTAGCTTATCAGCACTCAGTGTATTAGATTATGTAACTTAGTATATTAACTTATCACACTTAAACTTATCATCTTAATTAGCCATTAAAAGACTGTCAATATATATCTTCCTACACATAAGAATGTGGACCAAAATTAAACAGTCATATTGAGGAATTGAATTTGACTCTATGGGTTCGTGTCAATTCGCATGGCATTGGTAAATATCTTATATACAAATTGTGTAATTATTTTTATTGGTTTTGTTGGAATATGGTTGAAGATTTTCTTTTCATTATGATGTTGGTTCTTGTAAATTAATGATTTTTATTAGCCCTTTTATTACCAACAATGAAAATTTCATTACTATTGACTTGTGTAACACTGGAATTATTGATTTGTTGATTAAAATGATATTTCTCATAGAAGTAAATTCTTCTTTTGTAACTAGTAATCCGTGCACGCAATTTTGGTTCACATAATTTTTATATAAAATATATTTTAAAAAATTGTGCAAGTTGTAGTTCATTTTTAAATCATAAAATTGCAAATTGATTTCAAAAGTAAAAATGGTAGAAATCAAAGAATAAATAAAAGAATTTGTAAATTACACTACTCAAATATTATTCTGTTAACATAATATCACTTAATTAAAAATGAAAAATAGATTACTAAATTTACATGCAATCAAATTTCCAATAACTATTTTTTCCATATAATTATTTTTCAAATATAGTCAAATTATGAGCAAAAAAAACTTTGCTTATCCAATATATGACCCAAAATAATTATCACAAATATTGTTTTTTCATAAGTATTAGAACTATGGTTATAAATGTGATGGTGCAAAACTAATTTAAGACGATGTTTTTTATTAATATATTTTTATATGTTACACTTCATACCCTATTGAGTAGTTTCAAATGTAGTGGTAAGACTAAATTTGGAATACTAAAATTAGATATCACAACTACCTAAATATCCATAATTTTTCAATTTTACCCTTTAGGGTGTCATTGTCTTTTTAAAATTTAGATAATATACAAGTACAATTTAGATAATTTGTTTAGTATAGTTTTTATTCACATTTGATTGGTACATTTACTTCACTACATGTTTTAAATATTTTTTCTTTTATTATATTGAAGGAGAAATATATTTACATGTATTATAGATATTACAAAATATTTAGAAAGTAGTTGTGCACGTGGTGACTACTTACACATATAAATAATTCGGACTATGAAGATACCTTGAACACATTTATTTGGTTTCTTCTTCAAGATAAAATCACGTTCACATCCAAATGACACTGAAGCAATTTGGGAAGTTGGTCCACAGAGTTTCTCATCTTCAACATGCCAACCAACATAGTCATTACCTCATTTGTACCTATTTAAGAGTGAACTATTGAATGTGCTTCTAGGAAGAATTTTGTGGACCTATATCTATTATCTATTACTAATATAAAAATGAAGACACTTTTCTCTCTGAAGTGGCAATTCTCATACCAAATTTATTAATGTCCAAAACTACCCTTTCATTAAGGTTGTAAAGGTAATTTGACATTAAAATCCATGACCCACTTTTCACATTCCTTAAAACCTCTCTTTCCCACTTTCATATGATACCTCATTTGGGAAACCATCGGAACAGTTTTCTTATGCTTGAGAAAGAGGCTAAACAATTTTTTGTGTACTAAGGGTTTTACAAGAGAGGCTGCAAAGAAAAATGAAACACTACAACAATCCCTTTTCCAAGCTACCCGTTCACTGTTGCTGCTGCGAAACTTGATTGTAGCGGAGTTGCTTTGTTTTGTCTACTAAAGAGTTGAATAAAAGATGGAGAAAAACAAACTAAAAGAATCTCTTACCCAAGCTACCCGTTTTGCTACTACTGCTGCAAAATCTAATTTTAATAGAGGTGCTCTTAGTTGTGTCACACTCAGGCTATCCATTTTGGTTTGGAGAAGAAGGTAACCGTTCTGCCACAAAGGACAAGGAACCACTTTTTTCATCATTTGGGAAACCACCAAAATATTTTTCCATTCTTAAGAAACTTATTATTTCTGTCTACATTGTTTTGTCTACTAAAGAGTCGTATAAAAGATGGTGGAAAAACAAACTAAAAGAATCCCTTACCTAAGCTACTGAAATGATTTATAGCAAGAATCACATCAATTTTGATAATGTTGACCTAAGAAACCAAAATGACAGAAAAGATAGACATCTGTTTAGATCTACTTTTTCCTTTAGAGAACTTTAGAATGCAACGTAAAGCTAAAAATTTACTATAACCAGAATTAATATAGAAATGACTGCGCTTAACCTTGTTGTGTTATTGGATCGTCACACTATACATGCTAAAAATTGCGCTCTCCAACAACAAGTGGCGCCACAAGATAAGCTTATGGATATACTGAGTTCACAGAGCCAAATACAATGAAGAGACTATAATGGTTGAATTATATATTTTACAAACTAAATATTAGATAGGACTTTTACTAGTATATTTCTGGTAGTACTATATTTAGCTAATACTTTAGCAAGAAGTCAACCAAGTTTTAAAATTAGTTATTATCTACTAAAAAATAACTATACTACGGTAGTATATTTATAGAATATTATATGTTATAAAGTATATATTTATATAAAATAGATATATATAAACTATACTATCTTTATATGTCTGTTGTTATGGATCAGTTTTATTATACTTATACTTCAGTTATTTCATATAAAATAGTATTTATAGCTATATGTAAGAGTTATACCTACATAAATACTCTTTGGTTATATAAATACGTATAACTATATTTATATAACATATAATCATTTTATTAGGTCATTCTAAAATATTTATAGATAGAGCTCTTTAGGTTGAACTCTTAAATCATATAGTCTGTACTGGTAATACTTATATATACCGCTCTTTATAGTTTTCACTATATAGCTTTATATGTTTTTCTATATAAGAGCTCTTTATTAGTTAACTAGCTCCTATTATCTATTTGTTATTTATAGAATTTTATACTAAATATATAATTGAATATAAATAGTTAAAATTGTGAATACTCAATACATATTTATGTAAATATTAATAAAGAATATATTCATTTTTATATATATATACTAGCAGTTGTTTCCACACAGTTTAGTCAATTAATCAACTTGATAACATTCAGTCAATTAAGTAATTTTTTCCATCTTATTTGCAAGCAATATTTTATACATATCCAAGCCAAAACCTCCAGTTTCTTTTCATTTTAGAGGAAAAAATAGGAAACAAAATTTTCTTACCCAGAGTCTTTCATAGGTACTATAGTTGAGTTTTGAATTGGTGGTCGTGCAATTGCATAAGCTACTACTGGTGCTACTTTTTGTGGTGTCGTCATTTCTACTGTGCATTCCGTCAAAAGGAAGAAGGTACCACTTCCTTTCTCTTGTCCCATAAAATTACTACTTATAATATTAGAATTTAATATATTCATTATTTATATATTGGCTAAGGGACTTGGGCTACTGGTGCGTCATATTGTTGTTTGGTCTTGGAAGAAGAAGTCATGGTGGAAAGCTAATTAGATGACATTGCAACAACAAAATGTATGTACATAGCTGAAATTAGGTTGTACCTATATGTTTCTTTAATTTCTTCACGTGCAATTTGTCAGTACCTCATGCAGAACTATCATACTTGCTCCATGCAAAGGAAACATTAATTGATTATTAAGTTGCTTCTACGCTTTCTCTTTTAAATCCTTTTTCAAAACCCCTGATAATATTACTGACCAACTCTTATATTTATGAGAAATATTTATCGATATAACGAATTGCAAAAGACACGTGTTCAACTGAAGAACTTATTTTCTAAATACATGATTGGTCATTTAGAGCTCTCTCAAATTGCTGAATGCAACTAATCTTGGTGTAATCTATATAGGTGGATGGGTTTTACGAAGTTGCTCAGTAATTAATTTATCTAGCAAAAGTTAGTATATTTCTTAACAATCAAGATGCATATGTTGATTTAAGAATTAGACGGTTTTTATAGAGAAAACACTTATTCATTGCCCTATAATGTATAGTTTTTGATTTACAACTTCAGAAATAAAAATATTCAAAAAAATATTTAGATGGTATTTGTATGAGCTCATATGCACTCACTCCTCACATCCTCAATCTCCTTTTCATCTATTTCATCTTTTATCTCAATTGCAGAACTAACATAATTTTTGTTAAATTTTTCTTCCTAATATGATCGCTCAATTTTCGGTAATCAGGGATTTTTCCACCAATCATTTTGGATTGGAAAGATGTATTAATGGTTCTTCTACGTATTAATTTACTTTTAGCAAAGAGTCAATTAATGGGTTTATTTTATTCTATTTCCTTTTCCATAGTCCAGTTACATGTTACAACGGTTGAATATATTTTTCTTCCATAATCTAGCTATAAGGGAAATAATGAATGGTTTTTGATATTGGTAATTGGCTATTGATATTTCTCATGGAAGTAAATTCTTCATTTGTAACTAGCAATCCACACACGCAATTTTGGTCCACATAATTTTTATATAAAATATATTTTAACAAATTTGCATTTTTAGTTCATTTTTTAATCATAAAATTGCAAATTGATTTGAAAAGTAAAAATGGTGGAAATCAAAGAATTCAATAAAGAATTTGTAGATTGTACTACTCAAATATTGTGTTAAAATAAAATCACTTAATTAAAATTGAAAAATAGATTACTTAATTTACAATGCAATCAAATTTCCAATAATTATTTTTTCCTTGTAATTATTTTTCAAATATAGTCAAATTATGAGCATAAAAAGCATTGCTTATCCCAACTATTACCCAAAATAATTATCACAAATATTATATTTCTTTTCATAAGTATTAGAAATATGGTTGTAAATGTGGTGGTGCAAAAATGATTTCTAATAATCATTTTTATTAATATATTTTTATATGTTACACTTCATAACCTATTGAGTAGTTGCAAATGTGCTTGAACGGCTAAATTTGGAATACTATAATTAGGCATCACAACTACCTAAATATCCATAATTTTTCAAATTTACCCTTTAGCTATCATTGTCTTTGTGAAATTTAGATAATATTGAAGTAAAATTGAGTAAAAATATGAAAAATAACTTCCATATTAGACACATAAGTTCCTTCTTTTGTACAATAGTAAGTATAGATAAATATAATTTTATTATATAATTGTATAACCATTGAGAATTGGTATGATTTTTCCTTTTTTTATTTTCATAGATTACTTCTTAGAAATCTCTATCAATTTATTTGCATATAAATTCTCAATAGAAAATCTCAACACTCTATTAATATATGTGTTTATAATTTGTTTAGTATAGTTTTTATTCATATTTAATTGGTACATTTACTTCACTATGTGTTTTAAATATCTTTGCTTTTATTAAATTGAAGGAGAAATATATTTACATATATTATAGATATTACACAATATTCAAAAAGTAGTTGTGCGCATGGTGACTGCTTACACATATAAATAATTCAGACTATGAAGATACCTTGAACACTTTTATTTGGTTTCTTCTTCAAGATAAAATCACGTTCACATCCAAATGATACTTAATCAATTTGGGAAGTTGGTCCATAGAGTTTCTCATCATCAACATGCTATCATAGTCATTGCCTCCTCTGTACCTATTTAATAGCACACTGTTGAATTTGCTTCCAAGAAAAATTTTGTGGACCTATAGTTAAATAGTAGAAGCTTTAGGGATGACTTCATTTAAGAAAAACCCCAAACTTATATAAATGATATGTCACCAATATTGTGAAATGTGATGGATAGCAGCTTCATATCCAAAATGTCCTTTTGAGGTTGGAATTTTAATATACTATGGAATCTAAATTTTGAACTAATTTTGAAAGAAAAATAAACATCTACACGAACTATTTAAGCAATAGTTTTTCGAAAAAGATTAAAATCAAAAGTATCTTAGAGGGTTATACATTATGTCAAGCATTGATTAGTCAAATTGATTGCGTATATATACATATACGTTATTTTAATTTATAAATTATTTGTACTGTACCTAGCATCAATTTACTTTACCCCATTTGATGTTATGGTCAACTTCAAAATATGTAGATACAAGTAATGGAACTAGAATCATCAATGCAAAAATTTTTATTAGTTGCTGCTAAAATAGGGCGTAGAAGAGAAAGACATTGTGTTCGTGTTAGAAAGAGGAGACACGCTATGAGTACTGAGGAGCGAGAAGATTACCTTGCAAGAAGGTGACGATATTACCAAATTAGAAGATCAAGAATTGCAAATGCTGAAACATGTCCGCATGAAGATACTACATCTATATCACATGCAAATTCAGGTTAGGAAAATTTTCTATATTACTAAATACGTTCTATACCATATTTTATTTTGGTGTAGTTTAATTCTTTGCGAGTATCATTAGATTGTGCAACTTTATTGATTCTTACACTCTAGATGCATAAATAATAGAGCAAGTCACTCAATTTAATATGAATCCTTTATTAACTCCATAAGTACTCTGTATTTCCAATATGTGGAATTAGATTTTAGTATTAATTCAGTTAGTTTGTGTTATTAAAAGAAAGCTTATAATACATTCATCACTTTGAAAATTCAGTTACCAAATAAAAACAAAACTTCATATTAACAATGCTACTTTGGAATTTGTGTTAACTATGTAATTTTCACATTGTCTATATAAAAATAGGAATTGCAAGTACTTTTGTGGCAAGCTGTATGCCTTAATTAATTCCTATGCAAATTGATGTCAACTCAGTTGAAACCAATCAATTTGAACGATCAACTCTCATGCTTTACCAACAACTAATACAGGTGCACACATTTTACATTTTCTATCTAAAGATCAATATTTCAATCAATGCCCTCAACTACGGATATACTCAAGTCCAATACAATTTTAAATTTAACTACATATTGGTGTGAAAATCTTACATCAACTTTCCTTTACGGCATCACCTATTCGCCCAACCACTACTGGAAGAAGTCATTTGTCTTCTTGAAATTATACGACATTTCTCTCCAATAGGAATCCATCTGATATTTGTGAAGGTTCCACTTCATTTGCTTCATCTTCACATAGAGAAGGTATCTATACTTTCAACCTAATTGAATTAATTTATAGAATTATTTACTCAAATTTATTAGGATTATATGTTTGAATTCATGGTATTATACATTAATATATAATGTTGGCCATCTAATGTGAATTTCTAATATATAATTTAATATGTAGGGCATTATATAAATGGTGAACCTAATGATGATGGGGACTCATATTGTCACATTGAACATGATGATCTTAGGCATGATATAAGGCATAGATTAGGCCATACAAATCACTCCCACAATTGTGCAAGGGATTTTCATGAAATGCAACAAAATCATCGATTACAACTCTCAAACACAACAATTTATCTATATTGTTGGGCTAGGCTATTTCATGGAGAAACCTAAAACTTATGTTGTAAGAGAGGAAACATTATTCTGCCAGAAAATTCCTATTCCTCATGATCTTTGTAATATCTTCACTGATCAATCTGCTGAGGGTAGGATATTCAAACAAAATATTTGTGCTTTTAATCACGTCTACTCATTTACCTCAATGGGAGTTAAACTAGATGAAAGTCTAGGAACATGTCATCAAAGGGTATATACCTTTAGAGTTGATGGATCAATTTATCATAGGATTGGTACTTTGTTACCTCTTCCTGGATCAAGAACAAGATACATTCAGATGTTTATTTATGACACAAATCATGAGATTGAAAATTGTTTACTAGAAAATGATGGATTGAGTAGGGAACCAAATAAAAAGATCTAGCTAGTTTTTGATGCTAATAATCCATTTGTACAGACTTTACATCAACTTGCTCAACGTCTTGATGTTAATCATTGTAAGCTACTACTTAAGGAGTGACCAACCAGAGACCATCAATACACACTTCCAACAACATCACAAATAGGAGCTATTATTGTTGATGGTGATGGTAGATGCTACTAATAAGGATATCATTGTTCAAACAAGTGGGAGACATTTAACGAATATTAAGGAATTTTCAGGTTATTATGATCTTTTACAATACCTTCTGCTACTTCCTTATGGTACATATGGTTGGGATAGTGATGGTCGTACAATCAATGGTACTAGAGTCATTTGCTGCGATTACTATGGATACATGTTACAAGTAATTTTTAATTTAACTTCATAACGTATATTTATTTAATGACACAGAAATTCATTTTTATAGTTTTATTCGAATTACATCAGGTTTAGATGCTTAATCCTTCAATCTTTTTATATGGAGGGCATTTATTCCAATAATATGTTGTGGACAAATATGTGAAGATTGAAACTTAAAAGCTCAAATATATAAGAACACATCAACAAGATATTAGAGCTGAATTATACCAAGGTCTTCAAGATTGCTTAAATATTGGTGAAAATGATGTTGGTAACTTATATATTTATTTCTTTTATATACTAGCATATCCTATAATGTTGTATACGCCATTATATGCCAATATGATTATGTGTCATCTTTATTTAGGAAATGTTGAACGTCATACAATTTTGCCATCATCATTTATTGAAAGTCCTCGAGATATGTATCAGCGGTATCGGGATGCAATGTTAGTGGTCTAAAAGTATGGTAAGCCAGATCTTTTTATCATAATGACATGTTACCCATGACGTAAAAAAATACAAAGTGAGCTTCAAGCTAGGCTAACTCCTCAAGATCTACCTAATTTGTTAACTAGAATTTTCTGAGCAAAATTTGAGGAGCTAAAAAGAGACATGTATACTAAAGGTGTCCTTGCAAAAGTTGTAGCTCATGTTCATGTCATTGAGTTCCAAAAGTGAGGCCTACCACATGCTTATGTGTTATTGATCTTAGATGAAAATGACAAGCTTAGTACACCAGATGATTATGATCAAATAGTTAGAACAAAAATTCCAAATAAGGATGATGAGCCTTTATTATATGAAGCTATTTTGAGGCACATGATACATGGGCCATGTGGAGAATTTAAGACAAAAACTCCTTGCATGAAAAATGGAACTTGCAAGAAAAATTATCCTAAGCCATTTTCACTATGTACTGTACAAGAAAATGATTCGTATCCAATATATCAATGTTGCAATAATGATAGATAATTGCTTTAGATCGTGATGGTGAAGTAGTTGTTGATAATGGATGGATAGTTCCATATAATGCTTGGCTACTGCTAAAGTATGATTGTCATATTAATGTTGAAATTTATAGTAGCATAAAAGTATGAAGTACCTTTGTAAGTATGTTTACAAAGGACCTGATTGCATAGTATTTAAGGCATGCCCTAGCCAAAATTATGATGAGGTTAGCCAGTACGTTGATGGAGGATGGATTTGTGCTCCAGAGGCACTATGGAAAATATATAAATTCCCAATGAATAGAATCTATCCATCTATTGTAAGATTACAAATTCACCTTCCAAATATGCAACACGCCCAATTTTATAGTTCTCAAAGAATTTTTGATGTGTTATGTGATGAGCGTAACTCTAGGACCATGTTAATTGAGTTTTTTTAGAGTTTACAGTGAAGGTGGAGAACCTAATAAGTATTTGTACAGTGATTTCCCTAAATACTATCCATGGATAACAAAGGAAAAAGTGTTTCGAAAAAGGATGACACACCAAAATTCATAGGTTGAGTATATGTTGTATCTCCAAATGAAGGAGAAATGTTTTATTTGTGCATTTTACTCGACCATGTTAGAGGGCCCCTTCATTTGATGATATATTGATAGTGGATAATGTATACTATCTGATGTTTAAGCAGGCTGCTGAAAAGCTTGGTCTCTTTGAAGAGGATGATAATATTAGGCAATGCTTGATTAAGGCACAAATTGTTAGAACGCCTTTTGCTCTCAAACAATTTTTTGCTATAATTTTACTTTATTGCCAACCAATTTCAGTAAGAAGATTGTGGGAATAAAATTATGTGCACATGATTGATGACTATTCTTCTTCAAGTTCCACAAATAATGCATTTCTTATGAACTGGCTTTTGCATGACATAAATTATATACTTTTGCAACATAACATAAGTTTGAAAGAATTTGACTTGCCTCAAATTAGCGAAGACTATCATGATTTGAGCAACATTTCCAGTTTAATAGAAGATGAACTGGCCATACTAATTCCAAAACATGATATACATGTTGCTAGGAAACTTAATGTAAGCCAGCTGCAAGCATTTAATACCATCAAGCATGAAATTTTGATAAAGCAAAGTGCAATTTTCCTTTTATATGTTCTAGGTGGAACTGGCAAAATCGAGCTTTGTTAGTGAGTATTCGAAAGGATGGGCTTATAATGCTTTCTATTGCAACATTAGGGATTGCAGCAAACTAGCTTCCTAGAGGCAAAATAACACATTTGAAACTTAAAATACCAATTAAGTTAGATTCAAACTCAATGTGCAGTTTCAGCAAATAATCATAAATGTGTGAGTTATTAGATTGGGGATTAGCAATCATTTGGGATGGACACCCACGGCAAACAGAGAAGCAATTGAGATTGTGGACCACACTTTAAGGGAAATGCTTGGAATTGACTTACCATTTGGAGGCAAGATAATGATATTAGGAGGTGATTTTTGACAAGTTGTTGCTATTATTATTGGGGGCACAAGGTCACAATTTGTGAAAGCGAGTATTGTAGAGTTGCACTTATAGGCTAATATTAAAGTTCTTCACTTAGTAGATAATATTAGAGCTCACAATGATTAGAGTTTCTCTAATTTTCTATTTTGTGTTGGAAATGGTGAAGAATCCATCATTCAAGATAATATATGATAAGGATTCCAGACTTTATGGCAATAACATGGGATGGTGAACATTCAATTGATCATCTGATTGATTCAACTTTTCCAAACCTTAGTTTGCATATGTATGATCCTAAATATATGATGGATAGAGCACTAATAGCTCTACTAAATGAAGATGTGAACAAGCTAACTGAAAAGGTGATTCAAGCTTTTCCAAGAGATGAAATTAACAATGTGTGCTTACCTGAATTTCTAAACTCCCTTTCTTCAGGTAATCTCCTACCTCACAAGTTAACTCTTAAGAAAGGAGAACCGGTTATGTTATTGAGAAACATTGATCTAAAAATTGGGCTTTGTAATGGCACTGGACTAATCTGTTGTAGATTTGGTAGCAATGTAATCAATGTGGAAGTTTTGACTAGATAGTTTAAAGGAACGAGAGTCTTTCTACCATGCATTCCTTTAAAGACAGTAGAAGATGCAAAAATGCCATTTGAAATGATATGGAGATAATTTCCAGCTAGATTGAGTTTTGCATTAATGATTAATAAACCCCAGGGCAGACGATACCAAATGTTAGAATTTATTTGCTTGATCATGTTTTCAGTTGTGGCCAACTGTATTTGCTCTTTTGCTTGGTGTTTCTCAGAGAACCACAAGAATATTGGTTAAGAAGGGACAAATCATCAGACTTCAAGGAATTTATACAAGGAACGTTATATTCTTTGAAATGTTTGCTAAGTTGCGTGATAACCATGATTAAGAGGTATATTACCAAAACGTTTTTGTATCCAATTTTATTTTTCAATATAGTATTTTCCATTATGTAATTATGCATACATATTCCAATAAAATAATATTTTATCTTTCATTATGGTTAACACAAGCATTTGCATAAATTTATGGAGGTCTTTCTAATAATCTTTAATATATAAGGAATTTAGTGTATAGAGATGACGTATTATCATCAACCCATGATATAAATCATATGTACTTAAACTTATATATATATATATATATATATATCCTACCACATGTTTAATGAATTAATTAAAATGTTGATTACAAATAATTGTTAAAATGACAATAGATATATTAACAATAGTAATATCTTTTTATTTTGTCCGTATAGGAGATAGATCCGCTAAAAACTTTATTCCTCCAAATTCTACTTGTATGCAAGAATTGGATGAGCAAATGAAATCATGGTATATGTGGAAGGAATCACAATCACAAACTACACTTCAAAGGGTATGTAATTTAACAGCATGGGTACTCAATACATTATTAAACTAGAAAGTTATTGCATTGATGAATTGTGGTGATATTTGTATTATGTAAAAATTAGTTGTTGCAGCCTTCCAAGTTGCAAATATTCAATCCAAGCTGGAAAACTATTGTAGGGATAAACAGGAATGATTTGGGAAGGTGGATTCTATGAGTTCTAAGAAAGCAAAAAACAAAAAGGTATATTTATGTTGTTTGAATTTTCAAATTTTAAGCTTTAATTAACACTCCATAACTATAAAAATGTGAATTATTTGGACAGGAAAAAAATGGATTGCTTGGGTAGAAGGATGGAATCTTACAAAAGTTTGATAAACATATATTTTTAGTAAGTTACAATAATTTATATTTTGTTCAATATACTTTTCTAACATGGGAACAGAAAGGCATCACAAAAAGAAGACATAATGATGAGAAGACTATATTTTGGTATGATATTAATTGCTATTTACATAGCAGTACTTTTTCTCATGTGCACAATTTAAAATATATTTGTCATGTTATTATTAGGAAAGATATTCGATCTTCTGAAGAAGTCAATATTGAAGTGGTACAAACCAAATTAAAAATATCGCATAATCTCACCAACTTATGTTTGATTTAATTGATACTTAAGACTTAATGATTTTTATTACAATGACATCAAAGATTGTGCAGAGATATCAAGGAATACAAGATAGATTGTAAAATAGCTATAAGGTATTGTTTTGCAAAGTATATTTAGAATAACATAATTATATAGCGGCATGCTACCGATATATAATCTATTTATTGTCAAATTTGCAGGATTGCAGTAGAAACTCATTGTAAGGAGTTGTAAATGTACTATATAATTATTTTGTACATAAATTAGTTGCAAATATCCTTTGTAAATACATGCATTTACAATTTGTTTAGTATAAATTTTATTTAATTTTGATTGGTGAATGTAATTAATTACATGTTTCAAATAGTTTTCCTCATTATATTTAAGAATAAATATGTACAAAAATTGCGTAACATTAAGAAAGTATTTATGCGCATGGGGACCGCATGGGACAGTCACCAATAGTTAAATAATAGAAGCTTTAGGAATGAGTTCATTTAAGAAAATCCCAAACTTATATAAATGATATGTCACAAATATTGTGAAATGCGACTAATAGCAGTCTCTTCGTATCCAAAATGTCCTTTGGGGTTGGAAATTTTAATATATTATGGACTCGAAATTTTAAACTAATTTCGAAAGGAAAATAAACATCTACTCAAACCATTTAAGCAATAATTATTGAAAAAGATTCAGATCAAATGTATCTTCGAGGGCTCTACATTATGTCAAGCATTGATTAGTTAACTTGATTGGGTATTCATACATATACTCTATTTTAATTTATATGTTATCTATACTGTACCTAACATCAATTTACTTTGCCCCATTTGATGTTATAGTCTATTTTGAAGCAGGTAGATGCAAGTAATGGAACTAGAATTATCAATGCAAATTTTTTTATTAGCTGCTACTGAAGCAGAGTGTAGAAGAGAAAGACATCATGTTCATGCCAAAGAGAGGAGACAAGCTATGAGTACTGAGGAGTGAGAAGATTACCTTGCAAGAAGGCAACAATATTACCAAATCAAAATATCAAGAATTGCAAATGTAGAAACACATCCACATGAAGACACTACAACTATATCTCGCATACAAATTCAAGTTAGGAAAATTTTCTGTGTTACTGAATAATTACTATTCCATATTTTATTTTGAGGTAGTTTAATTTTCTGCGAGCAACTTTATTGATTCTTACACTCTAGATACATAAATTATATAACAAGTCACTCAATTTAATATGAACCTTTTATTAACTCCATAAATACTCTATATGTCCAATACGTGGTATTTGATTTTAATATTACTTTAGTTAGTTTTTTTTATTAAAGAAAGTTTAAGATACATTCATCACTTTGCAAATTAAGTTACCAAATAGAAACAAAACTTCATATTAACAATGCTACTTTGGAATTTTTGTTAACTATGTAATTTCCACATTGTCTTTATAAAAGCAGGAATTGTGAGTACTTCTGTGGCTACAAGATGTCTGCCTCTGTCAATTCCTATGCAAATTGATGTCAACTTAGTTCAAACCAATCAATTTGAACCATCAACCTCTCATGCTTTACCATCAACTATTATAGGTGCACACATTTTACATTTTCCATCTAAAGAGCAATATTTCATTCAATGCCCTTAACTATTGATCCACTCAAGTCTAATTCAATTTTAAATTTAATTACGTCTTGGTGTAAAAATCTAACATCAACTTTCCTATACTACATCACCTATCCATCTAACCACTATTGGAATAAGTCGTTTGATTCCTTTAAATTATACAACATTTCTCTCCAACAAGAATTCATCTAATATTTGTGAAGATTCAACTTCATTTGCTCTATCTTCACATAGATAAGGTATCTATACTTTCAATCTAGTTGAATTAATTAAAGAATTGTTTATTCAAATTTATTAGGATTATATGTTTGAATTCATATTATTATATATTAATATAATATTGGCCATCTAATTTGAATTTCTAATATATAATTTAATATAGAGGGCATATATAGATGCTGAACCTAATGATGATGAGGACTCATATTATAAACGTCACATTGAACATGCTAATCTTAGGCATGATAGAAGGCATAGATCTGGCTGTACAAATCACACCCACAATTGTGCAAGAGATTTTCATGAAATGCAACAAAATCATCAATTACAACTCCCAAACCCAATAATTTGTCTATATTGTTAGGCTAAGTTATTTCATGGTGAAACCCAAAACTTATGCTATAAGGGAGGAAAAATTATTTTGCCAGAAATTCCTATTCCTCATAAGCGTCGTAATCTCTTCACTGATCAATCCACTGAAGGTAGGATATTAAAAAAAATATTCATGCTTTTAATCACGTTTTCTCATTTACCTCAATAGGAGTTAAATTAGATGAAAGTTTAGTAACAGGTTGTCAAAGGGTATATACCTTTGGATCTCATGGATCAATTTATCATAGGATTGGTACATTGTTACCTCTTCCTGAATTGAGACCAAGATACATTCAGATGTTCATTTATGACACATATTATGAGATTGAAAATCGTTTACTGGAAAATGATGGATTGAGTAAGGAAATGATTGAAAAGATCAAGCAAATTCTAGATGCTAATAATCCATTTGTATAGACTTTACGTCAACTTTCTCAACGTCTTGATGTTAATCATTGGAAGCTACTAATTAAGGAGCAACCAACCAGAGACCATCAATATACACTTCCAACAATGTTGCAAGTAGTAGCTATTATTGTTGATGGTGATGAAGTCGCAGATGCTACTAATTGGGATATCATTGTTCAAATAAGTAGGGGACATTTAATGAATATTAAGGAATTTTTAGGTTATATAATCCTTTACAATACCCTATGCTACTTTCTTACAGTACATATAGTTGGGATAGTGATAGTTGTAAAGTCAATAGTACTAGAGTCAGTTGTTGTGATTACTATGGATAGATGTTATAGGTAATATTTAATTTTACTTCATAATGTATATCTATTTATTGACAAAGAAATTCTTTTTTATAGTTTTATTCAAATTACATCATATTTGGATGCCTAGTCCTTCAATCCTTTTATACGGAGGGTGTTTATTCCAACAATATGTCGTAGATAATTATGTGAAAATCGAAACTCAAAAGCTCATATATATTAACACATCAACGAGATATTAGAACTGCATTATACCAAGGTCTTCAAGATTGCTTAAATGCTAGTGAAAATAATGCTGGTAACTTATATATTTATTTCCTTTATATATTAGCATATCTTATAATTTTGTGTACGTCATTATATGCCAATGTGATTACGTGTCATCTTTATTTAGGAAATATTGGACATCGTACAATTTTGCCATCATTATTTATTGGAAGTCCTCAAGATATGTATCAATGTTACTAGAACACAATGTCAATGGTTCAAAAGTATGGTAAGCCAGAACGTTTTTATGACAATGACATGCAACCCATGATGGGAAGAAATACAAAGTGAGCTTCAAGCTAGGCAAACTCCTCAAGATCAACCTGATTTGTTAATTTGGATTTTTTGAGCAAAATTTGAGGAGCTAAAAAGAGACATGTATACTAAAGGCGTCCTTGCAAAAGTTGTAGTGCATGTTCATGTCATTTAGTTCCAAAAGCGAGGCCTACACATGCTCATGTGTTATTGATCTTAGATGAAAATGACAAGCTTAATACACCATATGATTATGATCAAATAGTTAGAGCAGAAATTCCAAATAAGGATTATGAGCCTTTATTATATGAAGCTGTTTTGAGGCACATAATACATGGGCCATGTGGAGAATTTAATACAAATACTCCTTGCATGAAAAATGGAACTTGCAAGAAAAATTATCCTAAGCCATTTTCACCACGTACTGTGCAAGGAAATGATTCATATCCAATATATCAACGTTGCAATGATGAAAGATATATTGTTTTAGATCGTGCTGGTGAAGTAGTTGTTGATAATGGATGGATAGTTCCATATAATGCTTGGCTGCTGTTGAAGTATGACTATCGTATTACTGTTGAAATTTTTAGTAGCATCTATTCCTATATAAAAAAGGAAGCATGTTTTCCCCTCTAAAGTGGAAGTTATTTAAACATTTTTACAAATTTATCCTTTTATTTTTTGTGTATTGAAACTAATAGTATAACAAAGAGGGTTAAATTGGAATTGCAATACACTAATGGCAATTCTCATTCCAAAATTTGAAGTTCCCAATTTACGCACTTCCATATGAATCATGGATTTTAATATCCTTTTAAGCCACAACCCTCAACCTTAAATCTTCCATCTTCACAACCCACATTTTACAACTTACAATTCTTTCTCCACTTTCACCCACTCAAGCCACAACCCCCACATTCTTATGCTTCCATCTTTAGAATCCACGTTTTTACAACTTACATATTTCCTATCTACTCTCAAATGAAATCTTCCCATAATGATTCAAGATTGACAGAGTTAAGTGATTTTTTTTCATTGCAAACTCTAACTTCCATCATAGTAATAGACATTGTCCGAGTAATTGCCATTTAATGCACGTTGTTCAAACATCGCTTGCTTGAGCCAACACATAAAGGTTTGTGCGGTTCATTTTTCTTTCTACAATTTATTCCACTTTATGATTGTAAATGAGTAGGGTATCATTCTACTCATACTCATACCCATATTCTAAAATAACCAAACAAAAATACCCAATATTTTACCCTACTCTAACATACCCAAAATAATGGGACCCTAACTCTACTCTATCCTAACTAACCCAAGATCCATTGGATCTAGTTTATTGGACCTATGTTTTTAATGTATACACTAATTTTCTCAATATATACTAAAAATATTATTTGGCATACGAAAACTAAAAATAATTTTTTTCTACTTTTAATTTAATTTAATAATTAAATTTAGTTCATTTTAAACTTTTTACTAATTAAATTAACTGCCTTATGAATATAATAGTTAAACTTTATTAATATAATTAGTAGTTAAACTTTTTGCTAATTAAAAAAAACATACAGTTTAAAAGTAGTTAATTAAAACAGTTAATAAAAACAGTTTATTAAAAAAACATACAGTTTATATACAGTTTATTAAAAAAACAGTTAATAAAAATAGTTTAAAAGCAAAAAAAAAAATTCATATTTATTTTTATAAAAACAGTTAATTTCCATATTAATTGCTATTTCAATTTTTTTTAAAAAAAAATTGCTATCTCAATTTATTAACTTTATTAATTTTATTAATTTATTTTGATTTTTAATGAAAAAAATTATTTAATTGTTACTGCTCATTCACATATTTATTATTTTTATATATAAAAAGTTTGTCATTAATATAAATTTGATTTTGATATAAATAATTTTTAAGTTTATAAATTAAATTTAAATATAAAGTAATAGGTAATATATGGGTATAGACCCTACCCATACTCATTATATTATCTTTAATTTATGGGTATGACATTTTGGGTTTGGGTAGGGTAATACCCTATCCATTTACAAGTCTATTCCACTTTATTCAATAATTAATTTTTATTTAGTAGAAGTCGTGTTATCCATTATCAACCAAAATGCCTGTGTTATCCATTATTTATGTATTTAGTAGAACTCGCGGCATGCTGTCCTTGCATGCATAAATTTATCTAATCATATATAATGCATAATTAATCATAATGATAAATAATAAAAAAATCTAAAATTTTCAAATAATACAAATAAATATATAATTATACAATTTTAATAATAACTACACTAAATAACTTGCAACATTTATTTTTAATCCAATCAATTTTGATAGTGAAAAATTCATCAAATAAAAGTGAAAATAAAGTACAAAGTTAATTTAGTGGCAAATAAATAAGAATTAATTAGGATTTGTTGGTTTGAAATAGGAATGCTTTCATCATCCCCCCGCTCCCCCCCCCTCCCCAATCTCATTTTCTTCTTCTTTCTATGGAATATAAACAAAATCTCAATAATAAAATATTTGCATTTCATTAAAAATAATTGAAATATCATTCACATAGAGAACTAAATAATTTATACTCAATGCTGGGGATTGGAATGTGGCTTATGTATCTTTTTATTTTAATTACAATTATACTCATAATTTTGTTTGGGGTGTTAATATCACACTTTGAGGGAGATTTTGGATTATTAAAAAGTTGGTATGAGAACTACTAAATTTGAATGTTTTGTCGTTTCTACCCTTAACAATAGTTGATTATTACACCAATTCTTTTTAATATTTCAATGTCTTTTAGACACAAAAATTGAACAAATAACAAAAAAAATGAAGTAACTTCCATTTAGGAAAGAAAAAGGTCTTTCTCTTTATAATAGTATAGATACACAAATTGTGGAATAATACAAATTTTCATTATTCAACTACTAGTTCCAACAAATACCTGTTGATGGAGTTATTGAAGCTAAACTATAGCCAATCACTATTTGTTATATCTATAACTATATATAGATATATAGATATCTATTTATATCTATATCTATAAATACTATTAATAAAGTTCCTACCATGAATTTTTGTGAGTGATGTGCCTAAAATGCCCTCACTATTTTTTAGATTCTCATAACTAGAATTTATGTAATAACCAACATCTATAATCTACAATCTCATAACCCACAATTATAATTTTATCATATTTTTATCATTAATATTTATGTAAAATCTAAACTATTAATAAATCGTCCACTGCCTATTTGATCTATTTTTGAGTGATGTCTCTAATATGTCTTCAATTTTTTTTTTTAAATCCTCATAACGGCAACTTATGGGATGACTTACATCATCTATAATCCACTATTTTATAACCCATATTTGTAATTTTGTCATATTTTCATCATTATGATTTATATAAAATTTGCATAAGTATATTAAAATTATTATAGTATTAACATCAGATAGAAAATAAGTATTTTATCATTTTATGCTATAAACATTTTAGCACATGCATCAATTGTACCAAAATTGTTAGTTATTAATAAAAACACCTATTTTTTTTGGTGCATTTTGAAATGACCTACCAAAAATGCCCTTACTTCTTCTTCTTCTTCTTCTTCTTTATAATTTTCATAAGTACAATTTATGTAATAACTATCGTTTACAATCAATTAATTATATAACATAAAAATAGTATTTTATCATAATGTTTTATTATTATTTATGTAAATGTTAAATAAATATATTAAAATTATTATTAATTAATATTGTATTAAAATAAATACATATTTAATTTATTTTAACGATAACTACTCATAAATCTAACACATACATATTGAATGTCTCCAAATTTTTGGTTTCCATAATGATGTAGTCTTTATTAAGTTTGGTAACTGTCAATTATTACCATAATCCATCCTTTATTTGCCAAAGTAAGTAAATAGAGTACTGTTTCATTTTTATTTTTAATTTTTGGTCAAAGATTTTGCTGAAGGATTGCAAAGCAGTTCCCTTCAAATACAATCTTCTCAAAATCCCACTAAATAATGTACCAGCGATATTTCAAAATTTTGGAATATTTCAAACTTTTATGTACAAAACAAAAAAGATGATCATCATTTTAGATTAGATCAAACGAATTAATTTGATTGATGGCAAAAAAATAAAAAATGATCTGAAAAGAAATCATCA
>JACGDI010001224.1:669246-707197 GCA_014898725.1 Jacaranda copaia
CACCGGACTTCCGGACCATCAAGCTCTTTGCAGCATCAAGTATGATTGGGGAACATATAAGTAGAATTCACGCCTAAGATATCTTCTGTATAAAATTTATTAGGGACAGACCTAAGGATTATTATTTTGGAGCAAAAATAAATTTTTACACAATATGATTTTTTTAATGGAAAAAAATTAAATTAAATTTAATAAAATTACATTTATTTCTATCGCAGCTCGCATGGTCCTCATCTCATTAATGAATAAGACATCATTGGTCAAAATTAGAGAAAAGCTTCAAGATTGAGCAAAATAATTAACGAGATCAATCCCCTTCTAGCTAACTAGTGCCATTAATTGGGCCATGGAGTGTTACATGTTATGGTCCTAGTGATGTGTATGTTTATTAGTACAAGAATAAAATTGAAGTCCTCGATTTTTCATTTATTCCAATTCCTGAAGTACTCCAATTAGTCATTGAGCTTGAACACTATCCGCCAAACATAGAAAACTTGTCTCAAAAGATCATAAAAACCTTGAGTAATGCTGAAGTAGTCTTAGAAATAACCTAAACAGACAAGGAGGGAAAAAAAATTGTGTTCTCTCCAATGCTGATAATATTGTCACAATTGAGTTTTGTGTCCTGATAATAATGATGATTGTAATGTTTCATTCCACATGAATTAATTATTAAAATTTCGATGATCATATAAGTTTTGGTTAAAAAATTTGTATGCATTCATTGGATTTTATTTTATTTTTGAACAATATAAGTTGATTATAGTCTAACTTTAGAATGCATTTGGTGGGTTTAAAGACAATTCTCACATCCAACAAACTCACATGTCTCGATGCAACAAATAGTATTAGAGCCAATCAGCCGACTACCAACCAAAATATTGAGAATTAAGTACTATATAGAGCAAAGTATTATGCAAGTGGAAGCCACCTTGGTTGTCTCATGATACAACGAGGACGTCGCATTGTGAAGGATTGATTGTAATGCCACATCCCACATACACTAAAAAAGAGTAATAACCATATAACCTTTATTTTGGTCAAATTGAAAATAATTCAATTTCAAGATATATTTAAAGGGTCTAGAGACAATTCTAACGTTCAATTGGCTTGAAGGCCTAGGCATGACAATGGTGAGTCCAGGTAACATTAATCTTAACTATTCACATTGAAACTAGAATAATTCCACGGTTGTTCAATGGTTTAACTTACATCAATTATGTAAATTTTGTAAAATTAGTTATTCCAATATTTACTACCTTAAGGCATGGGCCAAATTCTTTCTTAAGACATTAATCGTATAGTCAATAATGCCGGAATCAAATGAAAGAAGTGAGGCTCCACAATTATAAATTTTTAAGTTTGAATTCAAAGTGTTAATATTTATCAATTTTTATAGTAAAAATCAATATTAAAGATTTTATACTACTGCTTATCATTAAAAATTGATTAATTGTTAACAGATATTTATAGCTTAATTGAATATGCAAACACAAAAATAGCTAAAAGTATCTCCTAATTTGTTTATAAAATAGCAATAATTTTTTAAGAAAAACTTTAATCATATGAATTATAAAGTTACAATTACTAATGTTTAATTACAAGTTCCATAAATTTAAAAAATACTTTAATTTCTAGCATTCTATAAGATGTTTCAAATAAGTCTAGTGAAGTATATAATTAGAGTTTTAATTTAAATGGTTAATTCTTAATATATCTATAAATTCAATCATCAAAAATTGTGAATGAGTTTAACAATTGTATTTAAAAATTATCAAATCCAATCAGTTCTCTACTCTTGAAGAGTTGTAAAAATTAAAAAATTTCAAAGCTAACGTTGAATAAGCAATAAATTCATTCCAAATTTATAGTTAAGACACCACATTTGTACATACATTAATTAGTAGAGATTTATAGATGTGTGTCAATGCGCATAAAAAAGGTACTAAATGCAGAAGTAATAATTTAGTATACCAAAAAACTCACAATTATTATTAAATAATCAATAAAATTATTTTAAATCAAATTACATAAATGTGGTCGAACTAGCCCATCCTTCCATCCATGCACAATAACCTGAGAGGCATATGAAATCCAATGCACTGTGGTGTTGCCCCGGCTAAAAACTAGTGTCTTATCGAACAAACTGTTCCCTCGTGGACATACAATCCACCTAATATTATTTGGAAGTGCTTTTGAACATCACACAATTTCTACTCCTCTTCAACAAAAGTACTTCTTACATGCTGATTTCCGAGGGACATATTCATTGCAGTAACCGTAAATTAGCATCACACAGGCATGGACCTCACTGAATTCACGCGAAAAGCACCTGATTTTGGTTCTTTGTATTGCCCTATAAATATAGCAGATTGCTCCTCTAAGTTCCCCACAAGAAGCAGTATAACTATTACTTGGCATTTTTTCAGAATCTGATCTGAGAATGGCTTATCATAGTTCAAGCTGTTTGGCCGGGCTGGTGGTTTTGGCCCTGATATTGTGCAGCCCGCCGGCCCCGGCGGAAGCCATTTCATGCTCACAAGCCGTGGAATATCTGATGCCATGCCAGTCCTTTCTGATGGGACTTGGCCAAATTACCGCCCCTTGTTGCCAGGGCGCACGGGCGTTGGCTCAAGCTACTGTTTCCCGCACAGATAGAAAATCTGTTTGTCAGTGTCTTAAGCAAGTTGCTTTGTCCGTAAACGTTAATCAAGACAAGGCAAAACAACTTCCCCAGCTTTGCAAGATTGAGATTCCTGTTCCTGTTCAACTTAACGTCAATTGTGATGAGTAAAATCTCTCTCTCTCTCTCCATATATATATATATCTACTTGTACATGATTCAAAGACTTGTCACGATTGTTCACACAAAATTCAATTGGCAGGCAGGACAGGAAGGGCGTACTGAAGCTACTCTTTTTAGAATAGAAGCAACATTAATTGAGATATAAAACAATTTTTAATCTTTCATTAATATCCATCTAATTCACAATCAATATTTTGTTGAAATATGTGCAGGATTCCATCTAATGAAGTCAGTTTTAGAGCAAACCCCTATAAGAACCTGGAGCAGGATGCACATAGCCCAGGTATAGGCCACGGCAGCCCTCCAGGTCGTCCACCTCTGTCAGTGAATAAGGGGCTTGAGCAGGATGCACATAGCCCAGGTATTGGCCACGGCGGCCCTCCTGGTCGAGGTCCTCCCCCTATCCCAGTGAATTAATAATGCCCGTCACAAGAACTGAAGAGAAAAAACTAATGTTTTGTACTGATGTTCGTACATGCATCATAAATAAAATTCAGCTTAATTATCTAAGTTCTTCTATGCCACTACTATATGTTCCTCAACTGCAGCAATTTTCATATATAACTTTTATATATTATATTAAATGCTTAAAGCTGAATCTGCAGCGAAGTTCATAAAAGCAGTGATAGGAAAAGCGAAAACGATCTGGAATCATAGAGAAATAAAATGGATATATGCCTAGTGAATTAAAATGCAAACACACAAATATATAATTTTGTAATAATGAAACAAACCTGGTACAATTACATATATATATATATATACAATATTTTGTAATAATGAAACAAAACTGATACAATTACATATGTATATATGAGGCACTCAAATGTCCAACTTTGTACTCAATTCTACTCTCTCAACTCCATATCACTAATTAGCAGCTTGAGCCCTATTTATAGTGTTTAAAGTACCGGCATTGGGCACCGACTATAGGAACTCGGTGGTTCTCTCCCTTTGTTCTTAATACTACCTACACTAATTGGAACATTCTAGGAGACGGAAGAAACATTGAGTCCCAACGAAAGTTTCGAGTATCAAAAAATATACTCGAAAAATTGAGAATATAAAGGGGAAAAATTATAAAAGATAAAACTTTTAAACATAAAATTTATAATTTATCAATTTGAAATTAAATTTTTATAGAAATTGAGCGTAATACTCTTTCATATTATAAAATTCACCAATGATTGAATTAATATAAAAATTTTTAGTAATATTTATAAGAATAACAATCAAACGTAGATATAATTATCCAATATTTGACCATATAAATTTTATATTTTTGACACGACCTAAAAACACATATAATCTCAGCTTACTTTCAATTGAAAGATAGCATATATAGTATAAGCATATAAGTAAACACCCAAAATATATTATAAGATTAAAAAGTAAAAATAATAATACATATTATTCTAAGTAAAAAAGAAGAGATATATGAAAAAATCGACAAACAAGTTAACACAAAGAAAAATTGTAAAAATACCTTTTTAAAAATATTGACTTATATTATGTAAGTTCTTATAAAAAAATTTTCTGCTAAACCACATGTAGACATATTTTCAAGCAAATGGGACAAAATTAGTTTTCTTTATTCAATTATTTGATTGTAAATATGAATCTAAAAATTGATATTTTCTTTTTAATACTTCCCATCACCTATTGCTCTCTTTTATGATGTTTTTTTTTCATTCCACACCAAGCCATCTTCTGAAATCCTCAAATTTTGTTGAGTTAAGTCTCTTGGTAAAAAAATCTACAACTTGGTCTTCCATCTTGACGTGTCTCATCTCAATTTTGCATGCAACACCTTCTCTCACAAAATGTTATCTCATTTTTTCATCTGTTTATTCTTGCATGGAACACTGGGTTCACAAAAAAGCGTATTGTCCATCGATCGTCACAGTATAACATAAAAATCTCCGTGTGGCTATTAAATAGGACTTTCTCAAATTTTGCATATATTGATTCACCATTTCTATCGCATATGCTATATCTAGTCATGTCATAGTGAGGTAGATGAGGCTAATAACTATTTGTCTATACATTGTAGCATCTTCTAGGTCCTAATCTTTAATAAAGCATAACTATGCATTAACCTCTATTGGAGTTGCAATGTGCCTGCTTTTTGTCATATACTTTTAAAGTAGTTCCTTGGCATACTTATGCAGACATGAAATATCCTTTCTTCAACTCTTTTACTTCAAGCCTAAGAAAGTGCTACAATTCTTCAAGTGCTTTCGTGTGAAAGTGGACCAATAAGTTAGCTCTAATTTGATACATCTCTTTGTCATCATCTCTAGTAATAATAAGATCATCCACATAAACTAGCAAAATTGTGACATGCTATTTTTCCATATATACCATGGTTTCATGCTTGCTTTTGTCTATAAAGCGCGTCCTTAAACTTGTATACATATTCCAAATGAGTTTTTCTCTCAAATTCTTGTGATTGCTGTGTATGTAAATTTTTCTATCTAATTCCCATTGCAAGAATGCATTCTTTACATCCATTTACCAAAATTTCCAATCCTTGCTTGCTGCTAAGGCCAATATAATAGAATGCGTACTATAGTGATCTTTGCTATTGGACTAAGTATCTTATATAATCTAATTCATACTTCTAAGAGAATCCTCTAGCCATCAATCTTACTTTATATCTCTCAATTGAACCATTTGACTTACTCCTTGATCTTGTTGACCCGTTTACATGATGTTGATATCTGAATTAATGAAGAAACTGAAATTAGTTGTAACTTGCATTTCCCAGACAGCAAATCTTGTCGGCATTATAAATCTCCACCAAACAATTCAAACCTAATCCATCAATTCCTATGCCCCTAATTAATTTTAACTTTTGGGGTGGATTTCTAATCCGCAGGTTGGCCATTATAAATAAAGAAGAATTAGACGGAACTGTTAATACCATAAACTCATCATCCAAGTCATATAATATAATCAGGTACGAAGAAATATGCCTCCAGGAGAAGTGGTCCGCAGCAGCTCAGAAGGGGTTATGGGATTGTTGGCTTTGACAATGGCGGCAAGCCACGCAAATTCAGTCCCCTGCTCTGAAGCCATCAAATAGCTGGTGCCTTGCCTGGATTATCTGGTGGGTAAAGCGAATAATGGGGTGACGGTTCAGTGCTGCGAGGGGGCTAACAATCTGAACCATATGGTTAAGACCAAGCCGCGGGAGCTCAGAAGCTTGTGCAAGTGCCTTAAGCATGCTTCCGCTTCCTTGCACGTTGTTGTTGACAAAGCTAAGGCGCTTCCCCAGCTCTGTGGAATCCATGTTCCCCTGCCTACCAACCGTAAGCTGGATTGTAGCAGGTATATAAGCCCTTATGCAAAATTAAAACAAGTGAAAAGAAAATTTAACGGGGAAAAAAAAAGGAAAAATTAAATTAATGCAAAATTCTTCTAGAGCCTTCAAATAGAATCATACATTTCTTATGACTAATTTAGTTCCTTTCTCTTTGCAGCTTTGATGTATGCCTGGTGGCGTGGAAAGCGGATGCATTTAATTAGCTGTAGAATTCGGTGAGGGCAAATTAATTAGAGAGAATAATACTACTTAAAAGAGTGACTACTATATAATTTTTGATCAAAAAAATTATCTACAGCTATTACGTATCCTTTGGGACAAGTTGATTATAATCCAATTTTAGAATACATTCGGTGATTTTAGAGACAATTTTTGCGTCTAACGAACTTGTAAACCCAAAACGCGACAAATGACAAGGATTTTGGTCTCAAAGCGAAGGTTAATATCAAGCTCAATATAGAATGATTCGGTGAGCAAGCTAATTTATAAGTATGCTAATTCATCCCTACTTGATTCCTTTGACCTAAATTGAGTTCGTTATCATGAGGAAAATTGTTCAAACCTTGTGTATATTAGTTACTAGGTGGTCTACTTAAATTGTGTAAGAGTTTAGGTTTGAGCATGGGTGACCTCCATCTAATCAAGACTTGTTTAGAAGTCAAAAATGTATTTATATTGGTATGGATGACAAGTAAGTTAATATTTAATAATTTTAATAGGACTCTTTACAAATATTATTTATATCTACTATTATTTAAAAAATAAGTTATAAATGACTAGGTGAAACCAAAAATCACCCGTCATTTGCTAATTGCAGCATGTCTTCCTAATTTAAGATTAAACAATCCCTTTGAGTTAAATATTTGTATGTATGATAGTATCTATTATTTTAGAAATATCAATGAATTCAATTATCGTAATTAAGGAAACATATTTTACTTTAATTAAGATATATTTCTTAGTTTAAAATCCTTCTTACTGATTAATCGAAATCAAAATATTAACAAATCTGTCTTGATCAAAATGAAAATATTTTAAAAAGATATGTTTGAAGCTAGGACAAGATGTATTCGAGTTGTCATCTTAACATACTAAAAAATGGCATTAATCCACACTCAATGCAGCCAAGCCACCCACTCCAAGATATTTTGCCACATGAAAAAATAAATTTTTTAATTAAAAAATGTTCAAATTATATCATCCAAATCAAATCATAATTAAACCAATCTTCTTTTTAATTAAAATATCAACCCCCACTTAGAAAGAAGCGAGAAATTAGAAACAATTCCGAAATTCTTCATTGTAAATTCCAAATATCAAACTCAAACAATGAATTGTTCACATGATCCACAACTAACCACGTAACATTAATTGTTGATTTTTGGTTTCCACGCACACAAGCGTTGTGTGTGTGTGTGTGTATATAATACAATTTACAAATCGAACTATTATACAAAGGAATGAAGAACTTTGCTCTCTTCTCTTTAATTCTTTCCACCCTCCTAATTTTCCGGGCTGGTTCAATTTCAATCCAAAACAAAAATGATTTTCTTGGTTGCCTCAATTCTCAGATTGATCAAAACTCAACCTCAAAATCCCTATCCATTCACACCCCAAAAAGTGTATCCTTTTCCTCCATTTTAAACTCCACAGCACAAAACCTGCGAGCTTCTAAAACTTCAACCCTGAAACCTGTAGCAATCATCACACCCCTGGATGAGTCCCAAATTCCAGCAGCTATTTATTGTTCCAGAAAATGTGGCATCCAGATCAGAATCCGAAGCGGCGGCCATGATTACGAGGGACTTTCGTACAAATCTGAAATCCCTTTTGTAATTATAGACATGAGAAACTTTCGGTCAGTATCCGTAGACACTCGAGAAAAAACTGCATGGGTTCAAACCGGCACCACAATCGGCCAACTTTACTACGCGATTGCTCAGGTGAGCAGAACTCTTGCTTTTCCTGCCGGCGTCTGCCCGACTGTCGGCGTGGGAGGACACTTCAGCGGCGGAGGATATGGCATGATATCCCGGAAACATGGAATCGCTGCCGATCACATTATCGATGCAAGATTAATCAATGCCGATGGCCGAATTTTGGACCGCGAAACTATGGGAGACGACCTGTTCTGGGCCATCAGAGGCGGGGGAGGTACTAGTTTCGGGATTCTGATTGCTTTTAAGGTAAAATTAGTTGATATTCCTGAAATCGTGACAGCTTTTAATGTTGTTCGAACGTTGGAACAAATTGCCACGGAATTAGTACATAGGTGGCAGTATGTTGCTGACAAAATTGACGACAACCTCTTAATCAGAGTAATTATTAAAAGTGTGAATTCTCCTGAAACTGCCAAGAGGACAATAAGAGTAGCTTTTGCTTCTCTTTTTTTACGTAGAGCTGATGATCTCATCCCCCTAATGGCAAAAGAATTCCCGGAATTGGGTTTGGTGAAAGAAGATTGTATCGAGATGAGCTGGATAGAATCCGCGGTATTCTTTCCAGGTTTTCCTGCCAACACTTCCCCGGATGCTCTGACGAGTAGGGTTCCAGGATATAGGCTCTATTTTAAAGCAAAATCTGATTTAGTGAGGCAACCCATACCAGTAGATGGCCTGACGGGTATTTGGAAATTCCTAAATGAAGAAGATGAAAGTCACGCAGAAATAGAGTTCAGTCCTTATGGTGGCAGACTAAACGACTTCCCTGAAACTGAAATTCCGTTTCCACATAGATCAGGAAACATATTTATGATCCACTATAATGTGGGCTGGAGAGAATCAGAAAGAGAAGAATCCGACAGGCATTTAAATTGGATTCGAAGACTTTATAGTTACATAGCATCGTACGTCTCGAGCTCACCCAGAGCTGCATATTTCAATTATAGAGATCTGGACATTGGAACGACAGATGAACGAAATACAAGCTATAGACAAGCAAGCATTTGGGGATTCAAGTACTTCAAGAGTAACTTCAATCGCTTGGTACGTGTGAAACTAAGGTTGATCCCACCAATATTTTTACAAATAAACAAAGCATTCCTCCTTCAACGTGATGGCATACATATAAACAAAAATTGCCCCCAAACCACTAGCCACATAATCATATAGCTAATAAATGTGAATTGTATTGAATGGATGTCTTCTTATATGAATGTTTTATCTTAAATGAAATATACACATATATACTGAATCTTTTATTTCATTTCATATTTCATCTTAATTATTATTTTATTTTATGAATATATATTATATATTTCTTTATCCAAACAATTAATTGAAAATCAGACTTGATCTCTCTCTTTTGTTTGTACTGGTAGAGATTGATTGTTTGGGGATCTACATTTCCATGAGAATCTTACTATGAGATAAATGGGCAAATAGATATATTTATATAGGACAGATAAAGCAGTGCCAAAATATATTAGAAACAAATTGAATTCATACTTGTACTAATTATCAGAAGTAGATTAGATTATTTTTTATCTTATAATTCCTTCTCAATCTCTATATTTTAGAAAGCATGGATGCCCAAAATATATCAATTGGGTTTAGGCTTACTAATTCCCTCTGTACATATCTTCTCAATAATTTCGAATTCCCAAAAGATTTTCCATGTAATATTGCATCTATAGTTAACAAGGAGGATGAAATTGTATATTCAAGCTACTAGCATCATTTATCAAGACTCAAATTGTGTATGTTGCCAAGAAAAAAATGACGCATATGTGTTACAAATTTTCTTTTAAAAAAAATAACCACTTCCGAATACAATACCAAGTTAATTATGAAAAGAGAAAAATATCTCAATTTGGATAAAGTGGAAGATGTTCGAATTTCCTTAGTGCTAAAAATCTTATCTTTATTTTGACACCCTATTTTTTTTTCTCTTGAGAACAAGAAGAGATAGATATATATAAGTATGTCTATAATATTTCACCAAGTCCACACATTCTGTACAGAGAAACCCATCACAAGGATCCCCTGCATCACTTCTAGAGCTCTGAAATGGGTTCAATTTGGGCGAAATCAATTGGTTTGGATTTGATTGGAGCAAGGATGAGTGGAGAAAGAGAGCAATTGAGAGATTTAAGGGCATTTAATTGCTTTCTGGCGTGAAATATCCAAACTTGTTGTGTTTGAGATGGAGCCTATTCAAGATTGCAAACAATTTGATCAGATTTTCGCAAAAGCTAATTAAAGAGTTTTCACAGCCCATTCTTGTTGATTGGTCAATTTTTTGCTCTTTTGAAAATTTCAAACCTAGGTGAAATTCTATCGTGAAAATTTTCATGTTTGATCTCAGGAATTTATAATGAAGATTTTGGGGTTGTTCCTAGTTTTCTCTTCTCTCTAAATGGGTGTTGATATTCTAATTATTAAGAAAAAAATTGATTTAACCATGATTTGGTTGGATAGTAAATTTTAGACATTTTTTAATTAAAAAAATATTTTTCATGTGGCAGAATATCATTGAGTAGCTTGACCGAATCAGGCGTGGGTTAGTATTCCTTGTTGGAATTAAATAGGGTTTTTAAATAGTATGTTAAATGAGGAGATAAGAGTTCTTTTAGAATCTTAACTCTACATTAAAAAATTAAGATAAAGACAATCCCTTTATTAGGTAAATCTATTGTTAAACTTTCAAATTATTTTAAGGTTTTTGGAGAGTATACTCTCCAAAAATTATATGTATATATATATATATATATTTGTATCCAAGTGCATAAGAATTTTATATATATACATTTTGTTTGAATAATAATCTACCTATACTATTTGATATGGGATAGTTCAAGTAGCCCATTTAGCCCAACAGGCCCAGCATCAATTCTGAACTGCCCAAGAGGCTCATTGAGCCCAACATCAATTCTGGACTGAGCCATTCAACAACAACTATCTAGTCGAGTATATTGTAACCGACTGCACTCGACAAGAAGCTTCATCCGTTCTAGCATATTCTACCATCTCCATAATCGACCAGCCAAATTTGTTTGATTTATATCGACCTCATGACTCACCCCGGTGCTAACTTAGATCCACGTCGTGTTTATTACTCCGACAGGCAGTATGCCTTCGCATTAATAGTACATGACAGCCGGCACAGTCGCTGCCACCAATTCTGCCACCACCTTTGACAAGGGGGTGCCTATCGGAGGTATTGTTCACCCTAGAAAATAGGAGATAAAGCCACCTAGAACAGTATTGAGATATGGAATAACTGTCAATCCCCTAGCAAGAACTAAAGCCTAACGCATCTGATAGGGGCATCTTCGACAAATCACACACCAAGAGAAGGCTATAAATACCTCATAGCCAACCACACTTCAGGTAATACCAAATACACTCTAAGCTCTCAATATTCTATTCGATTATCATATTTCGATCAGAATTGACTTGAGCATTGGAGTGTCTTAGCCGGGGACATCTCGACTAGTTTAATGTATTTTGCAAATACAGATCTCAAATTTCAAGAAGAACATCAGTTGAATTACTCAATCTCTCTGGTTGTATTTACCCCTAAACAGCACCCTTTCACTATAAACAATTTTCAATCTCATCATTTTTGGCACCGTCTATGAAAAACCTTTGAGATTGTAACGAAAAAATGGTAAATACACGCAGAGCCACTTCAGGAAGAGAGAAGAATAGGAGGTCCACGTCTCCACGTCTCCCTCTGCCCCAGCAAAGTGCACACGCTTTATGCTCCGATGCCCCTCAGGAGCAAGTGGTGACATTAACCATGCCCAAGATAATGCAGCTGATAAGCGAGCAAATCTTCACTTAAATTTTAGCTTAGTTGTCCATCGCTCTGAATAAACACACCACAGTGCCTGTCCCTACTGCCAGTGCTGCCCCACAATCACCTCTTCTAGAAGATAGGTCTCCCAGAGATAGTTGCGATTGCCAAGAATCCAAGCGGCCACCCATCCACCGTGAAACCAATCCTAGACACCCCCAAGAAGAAGAAAAGGCGATCAAAATTTCAGAAAGAGATTGTAGACTCAGTGGATCACGTCTGACCTAATCGAGCTTCACAACGTAATAAGATTGAACTCTCTAGACAAAACTACCACGAAGACATGGGAGAATCTATGGACCTCGCAGCTCAGCCCATTTGAGCCTCACAGTGCGATAGGGCTGAGCGTGCTGGGCTAGGCCTTAATCAAAACACCTCTCTGGCGGATCGACAGGAATAGAATAAAGTGTTCTATTTAGTCCAACAATTGAATAGGTGCCTCAATGAGATCTTGAGGAGAAATATCGAAAGAGCACCTAACCTGGAGGGCCCTTAGAGATCTCGTCGAGAAAGAGGATCTCCTTTTATCTAAGATATTATCGATGAGCGCATTACTATTGATACAAAAGTCCCAACCAATCTACAGAGATATGATGGCTCTCGATGGACCCCAATGAGTACTTAATACAGTTTGAACACATGATGCAGTTGCATGGACACAATGAATACATCCATGCCAAAATATTGGTGACCACCTTCCAAGACATCACACTCGACTAGTTTATGAAGCTCCAGCTATCGTTGATTTACTCTTATGACCAAATTGTGCGATAAATGTTTGCACTAATTTGCCAGCAGAAGAAAGGCAAAACTCCTCCACACCCATCTCCATATCGTTAAGCAGAGCGAGGGAGAGTCCCTCTGTGATTTCTTTACCAGATTCAACACGGAGGTTCTCAAGATAGATAACTCTAGGATCGAGTTCCTGATAGACATACTGTTCTTAGGGCTCAGACACAAGGAATGCACCAATACATTAGTGTGTGAACTCCCCAGGTTGATGGAGGAGTTGCTCGACCTGGCCGAGAGGTACATGACCTAGAAGGAGATGAACAAGCTCAAGTTCAGATCCTTCGAGGTTGACAAGAAGAAAAAGAAAGAGACGACCAAAAATATAAAGAATGAGGTCGATTTTCCATAAAACGTTTCCATGACTATACACTCCTGAACATCCCAAGGAGAGAGGTCATGTATGCCACCTAACATGATAACCTCTTCAAGAAACTGAGGAAGTTGAGAGAGACTGAGGCAATGAAAAATTCTAAGAAATATTGCCACTTCCATAAGCAGAAGGGGCATGACACAGATGAGTGCTTCAACCTCTAAGATGAAATCGAGAGGTTGATCCAGCATGGCTACCTCAAAAAGTACATAGCCATGGACACTCATGTTGAAGAGGACAAAACTGATTAGACTCCCCGTAGAGAAAGGTCGGTTAGCCCTAAAAGGGAGGATAAAGGAAAGAAACGCGCCCATCCGAGGAGTGATTGACATGTTGCGGGAGGTCCCACTGGGGGGACTCAAAGTTTGCCCAAAGCCAAATCTAGAGGAGGCTCGAGTCAACTAAAGCCTCACCCATTAAGACAACATTCCACATTATGATGAGTGCAGAGCCCATCTCATTCACTGACAGCGACTTGGCCCACCTTGAGGGCAGGAATATTGATCATAACACAGACTGTCCAATGGTAGTCTCTGCTGAGATTGCAAACTTTGAAGTGTGTAAGGTCTTAGTCGATAATGGCAGCTCGGCCAACATCATCTTCCTCTCTACCTTAAGAAGAATGGATATAGGCCAGCTGAAATTTGAACCAGTGGGCACACCCCTAGTCGGATTTGGGGGGTTAGAGATCATACTGAAAGGTCCATCAACCTATCAACATCGTTTGGAGAGGCTCCTCAAAGGAGAACTTTGATGGTGAATTACCTTGTGGTCGATGCCCCATTCACTTACAGTGTCATCATAGGTCGATCTGCCTTTAATGACTTCCACGCCATTGTATCGACCTACCACTTGAAAGTTAAGTTTTCAACCCTAGTAGGCATAGGGGAGCTTTTGTGCAATAGGAAGAAGGCCTAGAGATGCTACAACATCTCGATCGAGTCAAGCAAGCAGAAGATTCGACTGCAACTGAAGACCTCAAGGAACGCCCCTATAGCGGAACCTGAGGAGACCTAAGCTGGCAAGAAACAGAAGTTGGAAAATACTAGGGTAGAGCCTATCGGGGAATTTAAGACCATTGAACTCGAACAGAAAAATCCTGACAAGATGACCCATATTGAAACAGACATAGGCCCTACTTGGAGTATTTTATAGTTGATTTCTTGAGAAACAATATTGATGTCTTTGTGTGGAAGGTATCCGACCTCTAGAGAATCAACTCCAATGTCATTGTGCACCACTTTAATGTTGACCCCTCGTACAAACCAATCAGACAGAAGATAAGGACATTCAACATGAAAAGGACACAGATCATTGAGGAAGAGGTTAGGAAACTCCTAGTTGCAAGATATATTGTAGAAATTCAATATCCCTCTTGGCTTGGTAATGTTGTAGTAGTCCCAAAGAATGAGGGGCAATGGC
Source organism: Jacaranda copaia (assembly GCA_014898725.1). NCBI lineage: Eukaryota > Viridiplantae > Streptophyta > Magnoliopsida > Lamiales > Bignoniaceae > Jacaranda > Jacaranda copaia. The sequence goes on from JACGDI010001224.1 coordinate 683,764, forward strand.
GGATGTGTAATGATTTCATGAATTTAAATAAAACATGCCCTAAAGACCCTTACCCCCTACCTCAGATAGATTTATTAGTTAATTCAACTACTTGTTGCTTGTTATTGAGCATGATTGATGCATTTCAAGATTATCATCAGATTTTCATGGCTCCTGAGAATAGGGGTAAAACCTTCTTTGTTGTTCCTAATAGGCTATACTGCTTTCTGGTCATGCCTTTTAGGTTGAAAAATGCCGAAGCAACTTACCAGCGGCTCGTCAAATTTATGTTCAAAGATGAAATAGGGAAATCGAGGAAGGTTTATGTCGATGACATGATTGTGAAAACAAAAAAAGCCCAGGACCACTTACGCGACCTCAGTCATACTTTTGCAATCTTAAGAGCATTTGGTTTAAAGTTAAACCCAAATAAGTGTACGTTTGGGGTCCGTGGAGGAAAATTTTGGACTTCATGATCAGCCAAAAAGGCATTGAGGTGAATTCACAAAAAATTCAAGCAGTTCTCGACGTCAACTCTCCGAGAACAGTTCAAGATGTTTAGAGGCTGGTTGAAAGGATTATAGCCTTAGGGGGATTCATCGCAAGATTGGCCGACAAGAGTTTAACCTTTTTCAAAATTCTCAGAAATGCCAAGAAGTTGAGTTTTCAATGGACTGAGTAGTGTGATCGAGCACTGGTCGAGCTAGAACAGTACTTAGCCTCCCCCCCCATATTGGCAAAACCTGAACTGGGAGAAGTACTCCAGGTATATTTGGCAGTCTCCGCAACATCGATCAGTTTAGTACTGATCTCTACTTGAGATGACAGCCATCAACCAATCGACTATTACAACAAGTCATTCCATGGGCCAGAGCATAATTATTTGAAGATTGAGAAGTTTACCTTAACATTAGTGATTGCGGCTCAAAAATTGCAACCATACTTTCAGTCTCATTCTGTTAGAGTGCTGACCGACCAACCATTGAAGTAAGTATTGACAAAGCCGGATACATCTAGAAGATTAACCAAATGGGCAATTGAACTGGAAGAATTTGATATTACTTTTAGACTCGAACAGCCATCAAAGCACAAGTCCTAGCTAACTTTATGGCCTAGCGAGTTGACCTACTTGAAAAGAATTTTAAAGTCCCTCTCGTTTGGACCCTGCACGTCAACGGATCATCAACCACTTTTGATGGAGAAGTAGGAGTTGCTCTTTGCTCCACAAATTCAGAAGAATACAATTTCACAATAAAGTTGGACTATGTAGTCACAAACAATGAGGCAGAATACGAGGTCCTTCTCATGGGGATGAGAATGGCGCTTAATTGGGGAGTTAAACACCTGGTTGCAATCACAAACTCCCAGTTAGTAGCTGAGTAGGTCGATGAAAATTTTAAAGCCAAGGGCTTGACGATGAGCCAATACTTAGCCGAAGTGAAAAAATTACAACAATCATTCAAAAGGTTCACCCTTAGTCTGGTTCCTCGATCTGAGAACGAGCGAGCAGATGCTCTCTCAAAGTTTGCCAACTCCACCAAGGGGATGAGGGATAGAAAGATCACATTTTTGGTCTTTGATAAACCATCAATTGGACCCCATGAAGAAAATTTGATAATGAGCATCGAGGAGATGGCAGCTTCTTGGCATGTCCCGACAAAACTATATTTAAGCCAAGACACCATACCCGAGGACAAGAACGAGGCTCAACGCCTTTGAGGTCAAGCTTCCAAATTTGCACTCGATGAGCATGGTTAGTTGTACAAGAGGTTAATCTCTAGACCCCCCTTAAGGTACTTAGACCACAATCAGGCTCTAGAGGTATTACAGAACATTCATGCAGGTATGTGTGGCAACCATTCTAGAAGGAGATCCCTAGCCCACAAAGTAATCAGGTACGGATACTTTTGGCCAATATTGTTGAAAGACTCGATAGATTTTGTGCTCAAATGTACTTCATGTCAAGTCCATTCAAATTTTCCACACAACCCACAGCGCCAATAGTTAATGTCTAAATTTCTTGGTCGTTTGATTAGTGGGGAATTGATATTTTGGGCTCATTGCCAACAGATAAATAGCGTCAAAGCTAATAAAATCGTGTCGATCTTATCGACCTTGTAGTTGATAAAAAGACAATTTTGCCCAGTTTTTTACCTAAATCCAATAGTTGACCAAGTGGTGTTAAAAATTGATGACGCAGTTGTACAAATGAATTACTGCACAATAGACAACATTAAACAAAGATGGAAAAGTTGACAATAGGGTCGTTAAATTTTATTCTTGATGATGGTGATAACCAATTGTTTTGTCAAGTATTCTTCACTTTATTACAATAGTCGAATTAGATATGGTCAAATTCAATAGCTATCATTAATGCAACAAGATGGAAATGATAAGCAGCCTTTATTCAACCACCAATTGATCATCATTACATAAAAAAAAATGGTCGATTTAATTCTGGCTCACCCCTGCTTGGTCGCCTCAGGCCATTCGGAGTTTGAATTCATCCTTGCAAAGGTAAGGGGCAAAATAGCTCGAGGTAGGCCTGTGACATCACTCATAAAGTTGGTTGAGCATATTACGTACTGCGCCACATCGACCTCTTCTTCCCTCAGCTACACCACAAGGTCCTCAGCGAACGTGAATTCCTCGGCCAACTGTTCTAACCTTGCATCAACCTCGATTTTCTTCTTTTGAGCTTCAATCAAGGGCTCATCCAATGCAGCAGTCGCAGTTTCTTCCCTCGGGACCTGCTCGACTCCACCTTCTTCAGGGTCAGGAAAGGCCTCTAGTTTTTCATTCAGTGCAGGGCTTAACCTACTCTTGTCTTCAGGTTGAAAAGCATATCCCAAATGCTCGAGCTGATTTACAGCCTTATGGAAGGCCTCACGAGCATCGTCAAGGGACGTGATCACACTCGCATCCTAAAAAGTAGAGCTAAGGATAAATTGTTCGACTGTCTCACACTGCATTGTCGTGAAATGGTGGTTGAAAGCCTCATTCGCTCCGTTGGTCACCTCTGTATGGCCTTGAGCCCCAACCAAAAGTGTAGCTCACCTATAAATCTAAGTGGGCCTTCTTTATTATGGAGTCCATTCGACTCCGCTCTTCGACCGTCTTGACTAATTACTAATCTTTAGAGTTGAGTTATTCTTACAGATCAGCCACTCTTTTATTTAGTTGCTTGACCTAGAGTTGGGAGGACTCAAGCTGCACCTTAAGGGTTTCCATATCCCTTCCTCCTTGCAACTCTTCTTTATCCGCCAACGCCAGCTCAGATCGGCAAAAAATATTGTAGCACAATTATCTCACTTAGAACATAAGGATGTTACTCCACAATGCTATAACAAAAGAGAAATTCGATGAGAAATTATCCACCTTGTACTTACCATATTATAGTGGTATGATAATGCTCGGAGAGCCCCAACCTGACTGAGGTTTATCAATTTTCTCTGGTCGGCTATGAAAACCCCTAATGTCAGCCACTTCAAAGCATTGCCACCTGTTATTCCTCTCTAGATGATGGAGGTTGAGTCAGTTACCTCCTGGGTTTAGTCGATGGCGAACTGGGGAGGAGGCAGTTAGGGGAGTTAGAATAATACTCTATGGCTGGGTTTTCCGAACAGGTCATAACCTATAGCAGCTTTCTATTTTCCTTTGTCCCCTACAGCCCATTTTAGTGCTGAGCCCCCCTGCTTGACCATTTATCTTTTGCCCTGACCTACGAGGCTGTTGGGAACAAGCTCATCTTAACGAGTAGACTGGGTTTTCACCGCCCATTCAATTTGCAGGGGTGGAAGAGCTAACATCGACCGTGTTGAACCCGCTAGTTCTACAAGAGCTCATTTTCATCGAGTAGTGGTAGCTCGACGATGCTCCTCTTTTCTTAGATCACGAGCTTGGGCTTCAAATTAACTCTGGACCATTACTTCTTCTCAATCTTCAGGCACAAACAAAACAAGCAAACATAAGAGTCGAGCAGTAAGATGAGCAGTCACAATTAAAATGGTCAACAAGAATCACTACCAGTCAATTGCCTGCAGGTAGGTCGAGTTGGGTCGGTGATAAGCCAGCCAATACCAGACACCTTTCTTCAGTTAGAACTGAGGCCTCCATATGCCCAAATCTAACTAAATCCTTGATGAACGTGTTAAGCCAACTAGGTTTCTGGTTCTCAGGCATCTCCATAGGCCCCCTCCATCAACCCCTCAGAGTGGCGAGAACCCTTGGCCTCCAAACATAGAAAAAGTGTTTTTTTCCACTATTGTCGTAAGAAGAAGCAGGGGATACTAAGAATTTTCAGTGGGGTCGAGTAGTTAAGTAGTAGAAATCAGACTCTTTGGTATTACCCAACTTTCGTGACATGGGTAAATAAAATAAATTTGAAAAGTTTGCGAAGGAGATGGGTTGATTGTATAAGTGCATTAGCATGGCAAAGCTGTACAGTATGGCGAAACAATTGGGAAGCAACTAGGTTATGCAAACTTGTAAGTCCATTAAGAGGTTGACTATCACTTGCGCGAGGGGAAACCTAAGGCCATATCTTAATCCTTCCTCAAATACAGTTATACACCCCCAGGGAGGTTGATGCATTCTACCCCGAGCTCTTGACACTAACAGTTTATACTCTTCGAGGATATGGTACATTACCCTAATTCGTATCAAGTCGGCGAGAGTTATTTTGGAGACTCTTTCTGTATAATGATCTGGAGTTAACAGTCGACCTTAGGTAATAGGAACATCACTCAGGCCAGCATCACCCTCAAAAATAACCCTCACATCGCTCGAGCTACTAGAACTACTTGAACTCGAACTATCACTCGATGAACTACCTGACTCACTCTCACGAGAAGTTTCAGATGTATTTTCATCTCTAATCTCTCCCTGATAGGCCACACTCTCAAACCTAGTATCTTCGTTATCAAAATTGGTAGACATTTTGGCACAAAAGAAAAGGGAGAAAAGAACAAATAGGCAGAATGACTTACAGTGGATATCTTGCAAACTCTAAGCGCACAAAAGTTGGAGAGCTTCAAAGACAGGGATTCGACTAGATATAGATTCAGCAAAAGTGTAAATGAATTCATGTATCCCCACTATTTATAGGTGATTGTGCATGGGAACCTAAGCGTTATTTATAATTACACCCTACCTCCGTACGCTTCATATTCTGTGAAGTAACCGAAGCATTAAATGCAGCAGAACCGCCACAAACCGTGGTCAAGAATACAAAAATCCTGGTCGATTTGGCAAAATCCCAGTTGAATATGGATAACCGCCTAAGTACTCCCTACTACTACTCATCAACAAGCTTGATCAGAATTGCGAGTGGGGGGAACTTATGAAATGGGATAGCCCAAGGAGCCCAGTTAGCCCAACATGCCCAACATCAGTTCTAAACTTCCCAAAAGGCCCATTTAGCCCAACTCATGACTAAACCCGGCTTTGACTCAAATCTACTCCGTATTTATTACTTTGACAGGCAGCATGCCTTTGCATTAATGGCGCATGACAGCCGGTACAATCGCTACCACCATCTTTGATAGGGAGGCACCTACCAAAGGTGCTGTTCACCCTAAAAAATAGGAAATGGAGCCACCTTGAACAATACCGAAATCTGAAATGACTATCAACCCCCTGGTAAGAACTAAAGCCCAATGCATTTGATAGGAACATCTTTGACAAATCATACACCATGAGAAGGCTATAAATACCTTATAGCCAACCACGCTCCAGATAATGCCAAACACACTATAAACTCTTAATATTCTGTTCGATTATCATATTTCAACTAGAACTAACTTAAGCATCATAATGCCTTAGCTGAAGGCACCTCGACTAGTTTAACGTGTGTTGCTGTTGCAGATCTCAAATCTTGAAAAGAACTTCAGTTGAATTACTTAACCTCTCTAGTCGAATCTACCCCCAAACAGTACCATTTCACTATAAACGATTTTCAACCCCATCACTACTATATATAGTATAATGGTGTGGGACCCATAATTTTGTAATTTTAATTTTAATTTTAATTGTGCAATTTTGACCAAATGTCAAATTCTTATAATTTTAAGTTTTTTAATTCAGTTGAAAATTTTTCATTGATTGTTTATTTACTTTTATATTTTATTTTAATACGATCAACTTATCTATTATAACTAAAATATCATGTTGTGTTTATTCAAAATAGCAATATAAATTTCTATCCCATAAGATAGTTCAAATAATATTTATAATTATATTTTTATCTCACTAAATTAGTTTATAATTTAAAAATATTTTATGAGGATCATATTAAGTAATCTTATCAAGAAATTCTATCTTATAAATTTAATTTATCACAAGATTAATAGATAAATATTTTATTTATTTTATATATAAATTTTATTATTTTATAATTATTCTTTTTATATTTTATGTTCACATTATTTGTAGTACAATTTTATATTTTTAATTGTAGGACTTCTTTCCCCAATTAGCGTACTATAATGATGTTTCTTTTTGGTTTTCAATTAATTTAAAGTTCATTTCGTAGAAAAATTTTAATATTTTTTTGAAACACATCTTTATATTGTTTTTTTTATTTTTATTCTAAATTAATTAGATACTTTTCTAATATATTTAAATATTTTATCAATGTTATTACTTTATTACTTCCTCAATATTTATTTAAAATTAAAGTTCTTATGACAAACTTAGAATTGTAACTTTTATATTACTTAAAAGCATGAGCATGTAGTACTTTTTTTATTTCAATTAATTATATTTTATATATTTATTTTTAATACTATTTTCAAATATTTTGTTTGTTCATATAGGAATTTATATTTGATATTTATTTTTTATTTTTCTATTATTTTAGTTGTAGCTTTCTTGACTTATCTAAATAAAAAAAATTATATGTACTTCATATTTGAATAATGTAATGTTATGAAATATTTAAAAATATTATAATTTTATTAAGTTGTTGAAATTATTCTAATTTTCTTATCAGATGAATGAAGAAATACTATATATTTTTCTACAAAAAATATTAATTAAATTTATTAGCACTTTTTTTACCTATTTCTAATTGGGTGCATATAAGAATTTTTTTTTTAGTATCATGTGCTTCGACAAATTTATTTTGATTGGTTGAATCTTTGCTTCTTTGTAATTTTGTTTACAAGAAAATTATTTTATTTCTCTTCAAGAAATAAATTATTTATAACAATTTATGTATATGCAACTAAAAATTAAAATTTCATTGCCAAGTAAATACTTTTACACAATTGATATATTTCATATTCAGTAATTTATATTCACTTTGATAATATTAACTATCAAAAATTAAATACATATATGAAATAATGAAGTTATATAATAAATATGGGCTCTAATAAATATTAACTTATTTTTTATTTAAAGAGTGATATTTTTTTATTCATTTAATTGTTCATTTTTATCCAAGAAAGCTTAAAATTTATCCTAAAAAAGTAGTTTCTAACTAAGTTATTTCAAAACAATAATCAATTTTCATATTTAATAATTGTTTTTGTATTTATATAGATACAATCACATTAGTTTTAGTTGAAGTAATTCAACATTCAATTATTTCTAATAAAAAATTAATAAATAAATAAAAATATTCAATCATTTGATCAAATAAATTATTTTTATTTATTAATTAAATAATTATTTTCCTGACAACTTCAAAAGTAAAACTAAAATACTTAACAATCATAATTATCTCTTAACTTTGTGACTTACTTAAAAAATTTTACTACTTATTTGTTGCTTATGAAAGGGATAATAAACAAATATTTTTTTCAATAATAATTTTAGATAAAATTATATATAGAATCTAACAAATAATTTCATTGATGAATTTGTCTCAAATATATATAGTTACTTCTTACAACAACTATAAACTCTAACTTTATTTTTATATTATTAATTTAAATTATTTTAGTTTTTTAGTAATATAATAATGGAGAACTCATTTTCAATTATTTGAAATAAATTCTTTTATATGTGTAACACCCCTAGGACTTTCTTGATTTGTTTTAATTTATCGCCATTATTTTTATTTCTATGAATTTAACTTAATAATTATTTTTTGAAGTTTCATGGTCAATTTATAATTTTAACAATCTTTATTTAATCTTATTTGAAACTTTTGGGGTCAATTTGTAATTATAGAGGACTTAATTACACTAAATTTAGGAAATGTGGGGTTTGCATAGAAGGCCCTAAGTTAACTAGGGTTCAGCCAAAATTCTAAATAATCGGTAGGACTCAACTGAAGTTATTTGAAAATCTTTGGGGTAAATCTAAAAATCAAGAAAACTTAATTTATAAAACTTGGCAATTGCAAAATTAAACAATTTCTTCTTCACTCCCTTCACCCGCAACCATATCTCCATCCGGCAGTCACTTTTTCTCCAAACCAAATTGATTAAACCTCTCCCCTCACTACGAGCTACAATCGCACACTACATGCACGGCGGAATAGGTAGTGAATTACTGAAAATCGCGAGCTAAAAACTAGCAACGGTGGACCTTGATAGGCACGGCAAAGCTGCAGCTAAAAATTATTTCTGATTAGAGATTTTGGAAGCTCTCGATGCGAGGAAGCTAAAAACAACCTTGCATGAGTGAGTGGTGTGGTGGTGGTGACGAAAAATGGTGGTTGGAGTGTGGTGACGAGAAAACCTATTTGAAGCTATTGAGCTCGATTGACATTGTTCTTGGATGTGGAACTTGAATCTAATAATACCGTTGGACTCAAGGATTTGAGAGGAGCTCGGGGACTCAAGAGGAGCATTTTGGTGGTGACTTAGGGTTACTTTAGCAACAGCAAAATTGAGGCAAAATCTGCTCCTCAACACGGCGATCGTAACAGTGGTCTTAGTTGTTGGATCTAAAGTTCCAATTGGTTGATTCGTGGGTCAAATAGTTAGAAAAGGCTTGATTATATATATATATATATATATGTTGTATTGTATTGTTTGAACTTTGTACCATTAGGGATGGCAATCGTGTCGTGTTGGGTTGTTTCGTGTCCGATTGAAGTAAGGATATCACAAAATTTTGTTCAATCCAAACCCAACCCAATAAGTCTTAACCCAAACCCAACCTGAAAGTTTTCGTGTCAATTCGAACCCAACCCATTTCAACATATAATTATTTTACATTAGCAATTCATCTAAAAAACTTACACATTTTATGTTCAAATAAAATCTTAATAAAATAATCAATTTATACCAAGATTTTGAGAAAAGTCAACTTATACCAAAAATTTAGAAAAAATCAACATTATACTCTAGCAAGCCAATTTTTGTACCATAGAGCAATTTGATAATTAGACTTTATTTAATTCCCTCTACAATATCAAAAATATACAAATTTTTATGTTAAACCAAAAGTTTTGCACAATTTAATTTTAATAACAATGAAGTCGAATTCCAACAAAGAAATATAATTCGTCTCATTCAATGATTAATGGTCATTTCAACATTACCAAGTAGTCAAGATTTACATAGTAACTAATAATCATTAATTTATACAAATCAATTTAAAGTTAAATTGTTCAAAAATAATAAATCATTACTTAAAAATACAAAAAATATAGGGTTATTATCGTGTTATCAAGTTATTATCAAGTAATCGAAACCCAACCCAAACTAACTCATAATTTTCATGTTGTTTGTCGGGTCGACCTAATATTGGCCCAATCCAATAACCCCCAACCCAAACCCAATAATATCGTGTCGTGTCGAAAATTGCCACCCATATGTACCATAGCAAAAATGAGTTGTCGTGGATTATATACCAACAAGGACCATGCATGGCAAGAATATTATAATTGTGGTCCTAGATATGCTGTTCTATATGCCAAATTGGGCTTAATGAGTTTAATAAGCAATTAAATATTAATTTGTGGATAATAGGACCTAAATGGTCTTGTTGGGATTGATTTTGAAGAAATAAGCAATTATTGTGACTTTAAGTTAATATTATGAAAGATTGTGTAAGTAAGGACCAGTATATTTTGATAAATGAAATAGATATAAAAATAGAGATTTATTTTGAATGATACTGATTTTATTAGCCATTATTGGGGCGATAGTTTTATTTAAGCTTTGAACTATCATATTAATAGATTAATTAGCGAATTTGGATTATGATAAACATGATAGTGGTGTATTGGGAGTCAAACATGGATTTTGACTATAATTATGCTCTTTTGGCTAGGTGACGAAGAGGTGGGTCCCGGGACCAATGAACTACTATTTTTTGGATGCATTTTCTAAGATAATGGAGGTGAGGGTCTGCTAATCTAGCACCTTTTTTTTAACTGTCTATAAGCCCCTATGTACACTTTTTGTTTCTGTATCATACTCTATTTGTTTGAAATATGAAATATGTTTGGAAATTCGAATTGTTATCTGTTATCTAAATTGAGCACCCCTGTGAGGGTTATTGTTTGATATCAATTCCATTTTATTATCTGATATCTAATTTGAACACCCCTATGAGGGTTATCTTTTGATATCGATTATGTTTTCTGTTTGTTCTAGTGCCCATAACTTTCTTTACATTGTCTGATTTATGTCCCTTATACCCCAGCCTTGTCAGCTCACCCCATGATCTTGATAATTGTGAAAGTGATATTTGAAATGGTTTGGTAGATCTAATTATGTTAAAAGTCCTCCTAATTTGTTCACGTACCCTGTTTATTAAAATATGCTTTACCAATTGTTGTTGAATAATGTTCATGTTATTTCTTTAAAGTTGAATTATTATCTATTGGCATTATATCATTCCACTCATAGGAACGTCCTTGGGAAGTTTCCACCCAGAGGGACGCCATGGGAAGTTGGGCCTAGGGCTAGGTCCAATAAAACAGCCGGGCAGAATGGATCAATGGTGACAGATCTTCCGGCTAGTACCCACTTACGATCCTAAATTACAAGTAGTTGAAGGTAGCAAACTGTGAGTGGTAGAATTTAGCATGCAGTCGACCATGCCATAAAAGCAAGTTGTTACACATCAAGCTGTGTGCTCAAGCAAATTGAAAGATAAGGGAAAGTTTTTGTGCTCAAGTTAAATGTTATTGAATATTATCCTGTATTGATTAAGGAGCAATAAGGGATGATGCCAATCAGCCTGCTAAATGTTTACATGCTTTATCTCCTCATTAGTTTAAATTTGATTTCCATTAATCATGATCTAATCATTTGAATTGTTATAAAAGATCTTGTTTATTGTTGTTGAAATTCAGTATTTTCTCTCCAATTTTTATTATGCATCTCCCTCACTGAGTTCTTAAGACTTACCCTTCTTGTTGTCCTTTATTTTCCCAAACAGATCTAGGTGAGAAACAGAGGCTCACATTTTGGTGGGAAGTTATTTTATAATAGATTAGGTGTTATGGTTGTACATGTAGTTTACACCTAGTTAAGACTATTATCTAAGAGGCATTTTGTGACTGTTGTATGAACCTAAGATACTTGGATTGTATATATTATGCTTATGGAGTGGTCTTTTGGATTAGAGTGAGTTGTTTTACCTTTGAGATGGTTAAATTTTAGGTTTCTTAATTGTCATTTGATTTAGATTTCAAATTTGAATTGGTGGCTCCTCTGCTTAAGATGATATAGAAGTGTCAAAATGGGCCAGGTGGCCCGGCTAGGCCCGCAAAAAAAATCGACCCAACTCGGCTCGTTTACTTTTTTAATATGGGTTGGTCTAAACCAACTCGTTTAAAACCTGTCTCGAGTTGAAATTTTGCAACCCGCGGACCGTAAAAGACAGTAGGCTAGCCCAACTCGCGGGCTGGCTCACAGGTTAGCTCGCTTAGCCCGCAATATTTTTTAATTTAAATTTTAAATTTATAATTTTTAAATTATAAATTATCAATTTACAATTTTTAAATTTCAAATTATAAATTATTAATTTTAAAAAATTATAATTTATAATTTATAATTAAGAATGTATAATTTATAATTTATTAGTTATAAATGTATAAATCAATAATTAAGAATTTATAATTTTTAAATTATAAATTATAAATTATAAATTTATAAAAATTATAAATTATAAAAAAATAAGGGAAAGTAGCCGTTAACGGCTACTTTCGCTACTAAATTGACCGTTGGCCAATTTAGCAAGCAAATTGCTACCACCAATTTGCTTGTCTTTTTCTTTGTTTTCTTTTTTTCTTTCTAAAAACACCAAATGACCACTATAATAGTGGTCATTTGTTAGAAAAATATTTTCCATCAAATCTCTCAAGCCTCAAATATTCTAAAATTTTATTTCTTATTCTACAATTTCTCTCTAATCTAATAATTTATAAATAAATTATACCTTTTATTTATTTTGTACATATTATTAAATTTATTTGGTATATATTATTTGGTGGAGTTTTGAATAGAGGTCTATCAATTTCCTACTTCGTGGAGCCGTGAATGGTGGTATATCAAATTACGACTTCTTAATTGTTATTACGTCTTTTATGGTAACATTTATCGTTTTTTTACAATTTAATTTGTGTGTTAATCTTTTATAAATTTTATTTGCTAATTGTTCATATTTAGTTGATTATAAAAATGAAGAAATTTTTGAATCTTGCTAATAGTTCTAAAAATAAAAAAATAGTACGGCTCCTCCAAGGGTAGACCAACATTCTCATTTAAATGACCCCTCAATTCGTCCCTCCATTCAACCCGCTAGGTGTAGTACTAGTCATCAATTTATAAACCCGCCCCTAAGACCTATTGGTACCCTCCCTCTTCTTCTAGTTTTACAACCCAATATCATATGGAATGTAATTTAAAATCAGAAAAATATAATTTTATTGCACAAACACCCACATCTTTGTATAATACCGAATCACAAGAACAATATCATCCCACTACAGATAAAATACATGAAGAAAACCCCCTAGATGATGATGAAACCCAAGAACCCGATGATATTGACACACAAGCACCCAATGATATTGACACACATAATGATACACATGGGAATAAAAAAAGAAGATTAACTAGTGATGTATGGAAATGTATAGTTATTGGCCCACCCAGTTCGGTGCATTGTAAAATTTGTTGTGCAGTTTATAAACATAAAAAATGAGGTGGAAAGAGTACAATTAAAAGACATTTAGACACTCATCATCCGGATTGGAATGAAGAGGGTGCAGGGGTTGAGGGTTGATCACAACTTTATCGAAATGAATCGAACGAGCTACAAAGTTACAGATATAGTCAAGAAAATATGAGAATAGGCTTATCTAGATTAGTTGTACAAAATGAGTTTCTTTTACTTATGCCAAAAATGAATTAGTAAATAGATATAATCAAATGTATTTACAACCGGCTTATAAACCTATTTCACGTAACATTTGCTATGATGATGGGTATAAACAATATTTAGTGAAATTTTTAAATTTAATTGAATTTTTTAATAATTTGAAATGTAGAGTTTCTTTTACATCCAATATGTGGTTAGGTAGAGGCAATTTGCATTATTTATGTGTTATGGCTCATTGGATTGATGATAATTGATGCATGCAAAAAAGAATAATTGAATTTTAACAATTTGATCATCCCCATACGGGTATTCATATTTATGAAGCAATTAGAGATTGCCTTAGGGGTTGAAAATTAATGGATAAAGTTATATTTTTGTCTTTTGGTAATGCATCTAATAATACATCTGCTGTAAGGGAATTAGTTAAATTAATAGACCCTTTAGAAAATGGTATTTTTTTTCATGTTGGATGTTTTTGTCATATTATTCATTTATGTTGTAAAGATGGTTTAGAAAAAATTAATTCTTCAGTAGGTAAAATTAGAAGCGTTTTAACACATATTATGGCTTCGTCAGTTAGAACACAAGAATATAAAAGATTTTGTCAAGACCATAAGACAAAATTTGTAATTCCTTACTTAGATAACCAACATAGGTGGAACTTTACATAACCAACATAGGTGGAACTTTACATATAGAATGCTTAGTAAGGCAATGTCTTCTTGTCATATAATTAGTGAATTTTGTAATAAAGAAATGTTTGATGATTATGGTGAACCATTTTTGCATGATGCGGATTGGGATATTGTGGAAGTTTTTGCTCCACTTCTTCAAACATTTAATGATAAAACCAAAATTATGTCCGATCATTTTTATCCAACATCTCACTTGTTAATATATACACTATATGAAATTGCTCAATTATTTGATAAGCATAGATATGATGAACATTTAAGTGAAGTAATTGTGCAATGGAAAAAAAATTCTTAAGTATTATGAAAAAATACCTACATAGCAATTATTTCAAGTGTTTTAGATCCCAGATTAAAGTTAGATATGTGTGTTGTATTAATGTAAAAATATAATGATTTTATACTTCATGAGGATTTTAACTATGAAGAAGAAAAAACAAGAATTTTAGATATTTTGAAAATTTTGTATAGTGTTTATAGTCAAAATTGTGGGATAGGACAAATGTATGTAGGTACGCAATGGCCATCTACTAGCAAAAGAGGAATGTTTGTATCTTTACATAATTTGATGAATGAAAGCCCATCAAGCTCAAGATCCGAAAGTAGCGCGGAGATATCGCTATATTTACAAAATGCATGTGAAGAAAACTATAAAGGATTCAATATGTTAGAGTGGTGGAAGAATAATGTTAAAGTGTATCCAATTCTTTCATGCATTGCTCAAGATGTACTTGCATCTCAAATGTCAACAGTGGCATTCGAGAGTGCCTTTAGTATGGGCAAGCGCACATTGACCAATACAAGATCGCGGTTAAAATTCGATTCGATCAAGTTTTGTATTCTTTGGAAGGATTGGCTAGACCAAGAGTACAAAAATAAAAATTTAAGAAAGGTGAAGACCATATTGCCTCAATTTGAAAAAGACGATGAAGAATGGCTTGAAACCACATCCACCATTGCATCTCAATCCAAGAGTGATTTAAACCACTTGAGTGAATGACCGGTTTATCATTGAACATGTTTAGATGTTTAGATATTACAAAGTTATTTATTTATTCATTTTTTGTTATTATTATGTATTTTCATTTAGAGGTTTGGTCAAAGCCACCTCTATGTAATTATTTTTTCTAAATTAATGATGGGTAGAGGGGTCCATGCCAAACCCCTCACTACCTTATTTGATGGTGTTTTTGGAAATATATAATTGATAAAAAAAATTAATATAAGTATAAATTTCTAAGTTTTTATAAAAATTTAAGTGTTAAAATATTAAACATCACATAAGTATAAATTATTAAGTCTTTTAAAAAAGTATAAGTGTTAGAAAAAATATTAATAATCACATAAATATAAAAATTTCAAACTTTTAAATTCATTTTCAAATTTAAAAAAAGAAAACAAACTTGCGGGCCAACCCGCGAGCCAAACTATCTAGCTTGACTCATATATAAACCAGCTCACCTATACAGTGGGTTGGTTTTGGGCCGAATCGGACTTTTCAATTTTTAGCCCGTCACGGTCCGACCCATGAACGACCCGCAAGCCAGCCAACCGGGCTCGGCCCGTGACCGCCATGAACCATTTGTTAAACAAGCCGGACTGGCTCGGCCCGACCCATTTGACACCTCTGAGGTGATACTCCGAGTGGGGGTGCTACAATATGGGACATATATATATAGTTGACATAGTTGAAATTTTTCAAAAGTTTGATAAATGACCACTTAAATAATAAACAATATCAATGTTTATATTTTTTAATATATTTAATTGCACTATTTTATAATTATATTGCGTACATTTATTTTAATATTTTTGCTTATAATAATTCATAAAAATATATTTACATGGATTAATGATGTGAGATCAAAAAAAATTGACAAAAAAAATAAGTACCCATTTAATTATCTATACTTATTGTATTCTAATTATAAAAGAAACTTATGTGAGATTGATATTTTATTTTAAACTGAATGCTAAAAATTTATTTATTATTTTATTCATGTACATAATATATGTTAATTGTTACTTTCAAAAAGAATAAAATTACTACATATATAAATGAAAATAAATAAATTTTACTTATTAGAGTTATATAAAATGTTAAGAAATATTTTTTAGCTTATAAAAATTGTATGTTATATACTACTTATTGAATTAGTTATCAAATAATTAATAATCTAATGTAAGCTATTTTCATAGATAAAGTATAAAGATATTATATATTTACTCTAACAAAAAAATGTTTAACATTTAAAATTTTCAAATGTCATGAAAATTGTAACTATAACTTCCACATTATTAAGAAATCATACAAAAAAGCTTTATATTATAAGAAAATTATTACATACTTATCATATCAAAATATGTATGTATAAATATATATATATAATTTAAAAAAAACATATTTAGTAAAATATTTTGTGCTATTTTTATTTTCTTAATTTTTTTATTTATTTTTTTAAAATTTTATCATTTTATAAATTTTAATATAATTTATAAACTTAGAGTGAGCAATTCTTGATATTCTACAATTTATTCAAGTATAAATTATCTTCAACCATAATATTTTTAAATAAAATATTCATATTATTTTATTTAAGTAGTAATAAATTTTCTTTCATTAAATGTTAAAAATAATTGCAATTCATGATTAATCACACAAAGTAAAATAAATATTATTATAAAATAAAGTATTCAATCATATAATTATTTTTGGTGCATCGCACCGGGCACATGCTAATATATATATATATATATATATATTTAATAATCAAGACTTAGCACTTTGCATATGCGCACAATGTGACGTGGATTAAATTTGAATTATATTTTAATTCAAAATTTAATTAAATGATGTAATTTATTTAATTATTTAAATTATATTTTTAATCAGAAACAATGTGCTTATTAGGAAAAGACAAAACTATTAAAATCAATGCATTGTTTAAACTAACAATGATAATTATTGTGAATAGTTATTGTAACCTTATATAAAGGGAATTCATCCACACAAATTAACACTCATTTTCAGGGAAAAGAAGAAGAAGAAGAAATCATTATTACTCTCCAAAAATATTCTCATACTCTCTCAAATATTTTCAACATTAATAGAAATTCTAAAATAAGAATTTCAAGGTGCTAGTTGTAATTTCTTGGGTGCCTTGGTTGAATCCTATAGGTGAATTACCATAGTCCCTGCAGTACAAATAATAGGGACAATCATCACCTTAAGAACACTGTAGGAATTTTTCTTTCTCACAATTAGACACATCATACTCCCAACTTCTCCAATACATTTTCCTAGCATTCTTCATAAGCATGTATATTCAATTAGAACTATAACAAATATATTCTTCTGACAGGAGATATATTTCCAATAATAAAAAACCCTTTGGTAAGAATGCTATGCAGATACAACTTCATCAGGATTAGACTTATCAATGGGTAGGGTATTGGCCTACCCAAACCTATGACAATAGGTTAATATCAATACCCATACCCAGTAAATAAACATGAGACCCGAACCTTACCCAGACCTATTAAGAAAAATGAAATGGTTACGGGTAGGGTCTATATCTATAAAATACCCAAATACTCAATACTCAAACATTCCCAATATTAAATAGCCATGTTCAAACTCCTTCCTTCCCAAGTTTAATATTTTTTACCCATAAAATTTTATTTAGTTATAATTTTCGTCAAACCTAAACCCAAAATATATTAAAAATAATTGAACAAAAGTAATTATGTTTATATGCAAAACTTATCCACATATCCTATACCTCGAAATTACTCATTTTTTAAATACTCAAATTTAACTAGTTAACTCAAATTACTTATATCAAAATTAAATGTATACTAATAATCATGGCATACTTGAATGGCATGTTTGGATGTATAGGTTAGGCTTGATAAATTGTATTATCAAGTCCCATCAAATATTTGGTTTTGGAGAACTTGATGGATAAAGAGACTAGTCTATAATTCACAAATCAATTGATAAATAATCCCCACAATTTGGTCTAGATTATGTAATCCTTTATCATGATGGTAAAAAATATCTAATTATTTGACAATTATAGCTATGAAACTCATAAAATTTGACTATATTGCATAGCTCAATCATTTAATTCTTGTATCCATAGAAAGGATGGATAGAATAAATATATATAAAATATGTGTAACCTTAGTCACTACACATAGTATTTTCAATAGTTTAATCCCATCATATCATTATAATTTTATCAATCCTATCCATATATCCAAACGTGCCTAAAGTGTATACTTAAATTTTAAATATATATAATAAAAAATTAGAATTATTTTGATTATTTAATTTAATAAAATTATCTTGTATGCTATGTTTGTATCGAATAACCCAATTTTGTAGCAATTAATTAGAAATTATTATATTAATGTGGTGTTTATTGATTAAAAAATTCTGAATTTTAATAAATGTACACTTTGTTATATAAGCAAAGTGTTAGTAATTTATTCAATTATTATGCTACAAATATTAAGTAGTTTTAGCATTTTGATTGACAATAAAAAAATTTGAAAAAGATGAAAAAATTAGTTACGTCAAAACACAATTCAAAATTTTGGTCTAATAAACTAGACTCAATGGTTCTTGAATTTGATAGGATAGGGTCTAGTTTGTGGTCCATGGGTCTAATTGGATCTATGAGTTAAATAGTGTAGGCTAAATATAGGATCTAACTATTTGGGTATATTAGGATATAGATTTGGGTAAAGCAATAGTCAAAATGCATTTGTTATTATTCTTTCTAAATGAATTCCATCATTTTCCAATCAAACGCAACATGCATGCATGTTTCTTGGTTTAAGTGTCACAAATTTTTTTGCTGGAAAAAATTTCAAGTTCCTCAACATATTCTTTGAGAAAGAATTTAGATTAGAAAAGAAGATGAAATACGCACCACCACCAATTAATGTCAATTAAAAGGCTCTCCACCAATTAATGCACCTAATTACAAATGGCTGTCTTCAAAAAAGCCATTAATTAGGACCTAAAAAGAATTGGCACTGTTAACCATGAAACAAACGGCCAATGTGATTCTTGTCCACATTATAACGCTCCAATAATCAATTTAAAGCAAATCCATCTTAAGCATCCATATCAGAAAGCCATTGTTATTTGGATTTCCCAGAGAACAATTCTTATCCACATTAATAACAATTAAAGCAAATCAATCTTCAGAACCCAAACACCCGCCAAATTAATATACCCGCGTTACTCGGGATAGATTAGAATTAAATTTCAATTTCAAATTTCAAACCCTGGATCCCTTATAAAAGGAGCACGCACCTCAGCTCCATCGAAGAAGAAAAACCCAAGAAGTTCATCTTTCAACTATAGCTAGCTTTTATAACATAGTTATATGAAAAATATGCCTAGAAAGGTGGAGTTAATTAGCTCAATGTGGGTTGTGGGACTGTTGATTTTGGGCGTGGCCACGAACCGGGTGAGTGCGATCAGCTGCCCGGAAGCCATAACAAGGCTGTTGCCTTGCCAGCCTTTTCTGCTTGGCATCGGCAGTGGTGTGACGGTTCCGTGCTGCCAGGGGGCCGAGTCGCTGAATCAGCTCGCCGGGTCAGAGCCCAATGAGCTTAAAACTTTGTGCCAATGCCTGAAGCAGGCGGCCGCCTCCATGAGAGTTAATGTCGACAGAGCAAAGCAGCTCACCCAGATTTGCAACATCACTGTCCCTGTGCCCATTGACCCTAATGTCAACTGCGACAGGTTATGATGATATGAAAGAACACTTCTCTTTCTTCAAATATTTTCTTTATGTCGCCCACTTTAACTACAAGAAAAATACTCCTTTTACTAACAAAAGAATATGTGATGAATATGGTCTTATCACAAAAGACAGTTGCGATAAATTTTTTATGAATTATTACTAATAATTTTTTTAAAAAAATAAAAATATATATTAATAATAATAATATTTGT
The DNA here is from genome assembly GCA_014898725.1 of Jacaranda copaia. NCBI lineage: Eukaryota > Viridiplantae > Streptophyta > Magnoliopsida > Lamiales > Bignoniaceae > Jacaranda > Jacaranda copaia. Next base: position 703,708 of record JACGDI010001224.1, read on the forward strand.
GATGGATATGAAGAGTTTATATTGATATAAAAAATTTGTCACAAGCTAATTTCATAACTACATAATTTTTCTATTTGTAATGAAAATTTTATGAAAAATTAATTTTGTGACACACCTTATTTTGGTCACAAAACCAATCAATGATCAAATATATACTAACAAATTTTGAAATGAATCCACCACAAAATCATGTTTTGTGAAAGATTTCATTAAATTTTTGTGATGGATTTTTCTGTTGATGAGGGAGTAGTTTTAGGTAATTTAACCCATAGTCGGGCCAAATTTTTGCCCTTTTATCGAATAAGATCTAAATATCAGCCTTTTCTTTTACAGTCTCTGATGCGCGGTGAGGTTATGATGATAAAGACCGAATTGCAAGGAATAAGATGTTAAACAGGGAAGAGGCCCGTAAGAGGGAAGAACAAATGACCAGATGTTTATTAATAAGCGTAGAATCTCCCCAGTATGTATTTCCTATTTATTTTTCTTAACTAATATTTAGCTGTGAGAAATTTGGAGAAAAAAGAAAAAAGATTTCCTAATCAATAAACTTCTATCAGAAGTCAAACATTGCAAGCATATTAATTTTTCGGATTATAATTTGCTGCAACAAAATAAAAGATTGCAAAAGACAAATATAACAGCAAAATGTAACTAATAATATATTTGCAAAGCAGTTGAGGGGCTATTTAGCTCAATCATATAAATTTTTATATATATAATGTGAGATTAAAATTTTGAACCTAACAAATTTTGTGTGTATATAAATAAAAACTCATATTATGTTTTATACTGGATATTGATTTGGGTTACCCAATAAACAGTTTTGAATAATTACCAGTAAAATAGTGGGTTATGGGTCTATTATGGAGGAAAGACGTGGAGCTGTTAGGGGCCGTTTGGTTTCATTTGTACAGTCCATTTTTATTTTTCACCTAAAAATAAAAATAGTAAACTATCACTATCTACATAATCTTTTCAAATATTTTTATTTTCAAAATATTTTTATTATATTCTCTATTCATTTTCATCCAATTTTCAACCTTTATCATTGTCTTAATCATTTTTTATCTTCCCAATACTTTTCATACATCATTTACAATAAAAATATTATAAATTCAAATTCAAATTCACATACAAATTATAATATTATTTTTTAAAAAAATTATACATCACATCAACAATTCAAATCCAAAAATTACACAACTTTTAATACAAAAATACCCAACATCCAAATACATCTCATTTTCACACATATATAAACCTATAATTTTAAACAACACGTCCAAATACAACTCATTTTCAAAATTATTTTTTTCAACTTTTTACTATGCATTTTCACCTGAAAATGAAAATCAACTGTGAAAACGAAACCAAACAGCCCCTTAATTTTTAACGGTAAAGCAAAATTTTTATCCATTTGTGCAGTTCATCATATCAAATAGGACATGAAATAATAAAGTATGAACGGTAATGGATCGAGTTTAGAGTGAGTTTCTGAAAATTTAGGGTCGTTAACATTTTTGTGGGCTTCAATCTAATAGGATTCGAAATTGAAAGCAGATTGGGCTGCTTTGTATTTATCAGAACAAGCATTTATTTGCACCCATTTTTTGCGTGCATAAAATATTTTTAAGCAATCATACATATTATAAATATATATTTTTACATTTGTTATATTAAAAATTAACATACATCACAAAAATAAAATTTATAATTTATATAATTTTAAAGATAGCACTCACTCAAAAGTAAAAATTTTATAATTCATTAATAGATTAAAGAAAATTTTTAAAATTGATTACAATAAGTAAATAGTGGAGGTTTTTAAATAAATGGGGGTTATTTGTATATATAAATATTTACTGAATATTGAATAAGTAAAAAGGCAAATTTGAGATATTAAAATTTGGTATCATAACTTTTATTTTAGACACAAAAATACCTTCCTTTTTATATAGTAATAGATACTAAATATATTTTTTTTTAAATTATATTTCCTTATATCAAAGAATTAATTATTTACAATTTATGTGCATATGCTTTAGTATTTGAAAGATTGTCAAACATACATGCATGCTATTTTCCTATATATTGAATCCATAAATTATTTATTAAGTAAAAAATATATTATTTTAACTTAGATCGAAATTATATTAATTATATATTATATATGTCATATGTATGCAAAAATACATGTCAAATGAATATATATATATATATGTATAATTAGTATTGAATCGAATTCAAGCCTAAAAACTAAAACTCAAAATTTCACCAAGGTAAATCTATTTACAATTTCAAAAAATCAATCGATATATATATATATATATATATTACTTGTAGTCATCTACATCCCTAAAAAGAAATAAGATCAATAAAAATGTCTCTTCTCTTCTTTTAGAAAAAGAAAAAAAAAGCTTGAAAATGAAAATAGGTTCTTGAATATATATACAAGTTTAATATGTCTCTATACTTCTGTACTATACAAAAATAAAAGAATTTTTATACTTAAAATGATGGTGCACAACACAAAATTAAATTGTGATCTATCAATTATATGCTTAAATATTTTATTAATTGGGAACTAATGTGAAACGAAATTTTACTTTCTAACAAAAACCTAATTCCATATTCTTTCTTTTTTTCCTATTTTCTTTTCTTCTCCTTTAATAGTTATAAACAAACCATGTGGTCTTAAAGAATTAATCCTACAAAATGGACCTCATCATTTTTTTAATTGTAATATTGAATTTTTTTTATCATTTATCAATGTAATTAGAATAAATATTATGTTAAAATAAATTTCTGCATGAAGGAATGTGCCACAACGACTGCTATATATATATATATATATATATATTTAAGTTCTTCGTTGCAAAAACGCACGCAAATAAAGAAAAAGGAAAGGAAATTTCTTAGGGCATGTTTTTCGCTGCATTTTTCTGAGGTTTCTCCACACGCCAAGTAAAACCCAACGCAATACAGCAAAAAATTTTGAAAAAGGTGGATTATAGGAAAGTAGTATTAAAACTTTTGGTTTAGATAATCTCAATCAATATTAGCAATTTAGCAGACAATATCCTGTGCCGGCATCTGAGACCTCATCCCTACTTTATGGGTTTATAGGTAAGTACCGTCATTCACCAGATCATTTCTGATGACATATACCTATATAGATGTCAATAATTCACTTCCTCAGATTACACCAAATACATATATAATACAAATCAGCATCAATAAATGCCTCCCTCCTAATATAATTGTTACCAAAATACAACCCCTTTCCCCACTTCATGAATTATAAATAGGGGTCCTAAGTGCTCATGAAAACACACTCAGAAAAAAGACACACAAAAGTATCGGCATTTTATCTGAACTCTAAAGAAAGGTCTGCAGATATGGCGGAAAAGATGATCGGAGGCTTCAGCTTTAAGTGGTTGGTGGCGATGGTGGTTTTGGCCCTGGTGATTGGTCGTGCCACGGCGGT
>JACGDI010001224.1:707297-727563 GCA_014898725.1 Jacaranda copaia
TTTGAGGCGTGAGGGGCTTGTAGATAATACTAATAAGGGCTGTTTTCCCTAATTGTGCGTGGCTATGGCCTATGAGCCTTCTTGTATTAGTGGAAGTGTATTTACCAACAATCTTAATTTGCTATGCTGTACTTTTTGGCTCTTAAATCTCAATTTATCCATCAAGGATAATGTGTACTATTAGGCTCAAAATCTTTCAAGTATATACTTCCGAAATTTAGAGGGAAAAAAAAAGAAAAGAAAAGAATAAATTTCCTGAGGATTAAATTACTTCCATATAAAACATATATAGCAAGCATGGTAATCCCTCAGAACCTCAGATCATAATTTGCTATCACAAAATTAAATATTGCCAAAGGTAAAATTAACAGTAAATGTAAACAACTGTACATTTGTAAACAACAGAAACAGAAATATATATATATATATATATATATGCGGGGAGAGAGAGAGAGAGAGAGGGTGACCCCAATATGCGAGATAGAGGAGAGTAGGACAATGATAACTGTCAGCCTAGGCAGGTTATGACGTCATAATGATACAATAATTATATTTAATTTTATAAATATATATATAATATTTTAATATTACTAAAAAATAAAATTTTTAATTGATATAGAAATAATATTATTTTAAAAAAAATTATTTATTTATTTTGAAGTACATTTTTTAGAAAATAATAATGTGTAAAAATTAGTCAACTATAAATAAATAAAAAATAATATTCCACATTAATTTAAATAATCATTCGTTTCATACTTCAACTCAAGTAAAAATAAATTCTTTTGTGCTAAATATTTGATATAATTTCAGATATATTAAACAAAATAAAATAATAAATTAAATATAAACATTCATATATAACTACTACTTTATTAAATTTGAAAAAAATAAATTTATGTTTCAAAAAATTACATGTCCAAAATTTTTAATCATCATCTTCAACATAATTTTCTCTTTGCTTTTTTTAAAAAAATTAAAAATTTAAAAAAAAGAAAGAAAAAAAAAATGAACCGGTTGAACCGGTCCGATTTTGACAGGTTTTCAACCGGTTTTGACCGATTCAATCAATTTTTGATCGGTTTTTACCATTTTTAATTTTTATGGCTCAATCGGACCGGACTAGCCTCCTGTTACCGGTCGGACCAATCGAACCGACCGGTCAGATCCGATTTTCAAAACATGGGGCCAAACTAAAGATATGCTCGGTTTAATCAACTCGCTTCGCTCATTCCCGTCTTTACTTTAAAAGGAAGCAGCTTTAAATATGGCAAGAGAGTAGGAGATTAAGGTAAGACATCGAGAAGGAATGAAGGATCATAATATATATCACTTAAATATCCACATTTCAATTTTCAGCGGTACAAAAATTGGAATGAAGGATTATAAGATATATCACTTAAATATCCACATTTCAGCGGCACAAAAAAAAAACATAGAATACTGATATTTGAACCAGTAGTGATAGATGGTAACAACCATTGAACTGATCATCGTTGTGCTTGTACTGTTGTACAATCGCAAGAAATTATTCAGTTTGGTACTTTGGTAATTAAACCAAGCATAAAGGTTGTCCTTTTTTTGGGGGGGATCAAGAAGAAGCATAAAGGCTGTCTCTTTGGTATAGAATTAGCGCCAATGTTTTAAAAATGGGTCAGAATATTAAATCACTAACCTTATTGATTATCGATTCAATTAGTGTGACATCATAATAATATAATAATTATATATTATTTTATAAATATATATAATATTATTAACATATTACAACAAATAGAAAAATTTCAATAACGTAGAAATAAATTTAAAAAAATTCCTTCATATTTTAACTTTTTTTTCCTTTTCAAATGATTTTTAAGAAAAGTACTATTTTTCAATTAATCAATAACAAATATGTGGTCTAATTCAAATGGTATACCACAACTATTTAACATTAATACAAATTGCCATCACTTCAATTTTCAAATTTAATATTTAACATAATAAAATAAGTTTTTTTAATATATTAAATTATTAACCTTTTTAGGAAATTTTTGAAAAGGACAAAAAAATGTATAAAAAAATTAAATAACAGTGAACCAGTCAAAAATCTATCGAACTAGTACTTGATAAGTTTTTATTGATTTACATCCGATTAGCCTATAGCCAATTTTCATGCTTGATTTGAACCGAATCGATCATTAATCCGATCAAGCCAGTCCAATCCGATCCAATATTTAAAACAACAGCACAATATATCATTGTACACATGTGGAACTATTAAGAATGCAAACTAAAAACAAAGCAAAGTCCTTTGTGCAACTGCTCCTATTACATTTTGAAGAAGAAATATAGACTTGGTTTGTCCAACAGTTTAATTTGTTGTGAAAAATGATCTACTCGATAGTGTGCATTGTCGTTGTGTGGGATGATGGAGCTCAATAAATAAACGTGGATAATAATAATTTGTAGAGATTGCGGCTTTTTTGTTCACCTCTTTTATGGAACAAAGAGGGAAATGAAATTTAGAAAATAAGTATGGGTAGCAAAGAGTCAGGTTCGGTATCATTTCTCAAAATTTTGACAAAATTTTTATGGATTCCGTACCCAAAACAATGGATTGAAGACCCAACAGGATTCGACATGAAATTTGACGGGTTAGACCAATTAAATCATCCAAATCCGCTTTATACAATTTAAAAAAATATATATTATTTTAAAAAAGGTAATATCATTATAATATTTTAAATATAACATATTATTATGGAACTAATTAGTTAGTTAAAAAATTTTATGCATATTTTAACTTATGAAAATTTATCAATTATGAATATATATTTAATATACCCCACTAAAGCTCTAGGGACACAGAAGTAAAAACACTTAATAAAAGGATCAATATAATTGACTAAAATGGGCTATTGAGCCCGTTTAAGATGGACCTTCTAAGTTCAATGAGCTCAAGCACATAAAAAACTTAACTAATATAAATACCAACTTTCGATATTAAAGAAAAAATGAAATAACTAATTTTATGAACTCGTAACATTTTCTCTATGCGAGCACATTCTTAGAGCAGAAGCCTAATTAATATAGAATAATTCAACAGGTCTAGCTCAATAATACTCGATTGAAACGGAAGCAAGCTTGAGGCGGCCTAATTAGCTATAGGCCCAACTTGTCATGGGCCAAATAGACCATCAACCAACATTCAATCTCATGATCCGTATTCATCGCGGTAAATATCAGCGCTCCCTAGTCAACCAATTTATGGTCAATCATCTTTAGACTGTGGCCTTCATCATTCGACCAAGAAGATCTAGTTACAACAGTATTACATCTTGCCAACCAAAATTCGAGGAGATATCCTACAGAAGCATTCATCTCGATCGGAAAGGTCGAGAAGAGGCGACAACCTCTTAGCCGCATTAAATAGCTTGCCAGGTGGTGTGCCTCTGCATTAATGATGCACACCACTATTCGTACCACCTTTTTCAGCCAAATCAGGCTAACGTGCTCCTCCAGTATACCACCTTATCTGAGGTAACTCAAGGCAGCACCACTTGGAATAGTACACAGGATGGGGAAAACCCAAAAGCCCCCAAGTAAGAACAAATGCACTCATTGCATAACAAGGGCATCATAAACATATCAACACCATTGAAAAGGCTATAAATAACCTATTACTAGCCTTCAACAAGGTATGTACATTGTCATCCTAAACCCTCACTCTACTGCACTATCTTCTAATTGATTTTACTGACTTGAGCATTAGAATATCTTAACCAAGAGCCCCTCGACTAATCTGACGTTTGCTATTGGTTGCAGGACTAAATCCCCATATTTCACAAAACATTTCTCCCAACCTGCCACCTGGTTGATCATATTGGATATTAGCCTAGCACTCTCACAAAACAATTTTTACCTTCATCACTAATATTCGACAGTTTTCAAAATGAATTATCCTCGAATGCATCGATCCAACATCAATATTACTTTCATATATTCTAGCCTCTAGAATCATAAGTTATCTATTAACGTAATATTACAATTTTAATTTATAAAAATATTATATTCTTACTTTGTATATGAACCTAAATGTAATATACACATTTTTCATACATAATACATAAATACACACACACACACACACACACACACACATATATATATAACAAACACGATAATAATGTTGTGATGAATCGAATTTCAAATGAAAAACCAAACATTAAGATCCATCTGAAGACTCAATTGACATTTCTGAAAAATGGATTCGTATTTTGTCTGGATCGATTCATTATCATTCCTTAAAAAAACAACTATGAATAAGAGATGTCTCTCTTTCTTTCTTTAAGAAAAATAAGGATTAAAAAAAAAAACCCAAAAAATCCCAAAGTCAAATAGTTTATTGATCACTTTTTTTTTATTTATGCATATAAATACATTTAAATTTTGTTAAAGTTCCAACCTTGGACCTCACACTTATATACATTATTTTTGAGCTTTTTTGCTCTGTGTTTTTCCACAATATTTTCCAATTAAAAAATCACATTCAAACAATCACCCACATTTTTCAATAATGCAATCATATATAAATCATTATATACTTACATCAATCATTATAACTATAAATATAATTATTATAAAAATTTTATTTCACACCTAGTTGATAAAAATATATCAGGTGTGACTTCTACAATAAAAGTATTTCTTTCTAAATTATTCTCAAACAATTTTCAAAACATAAACAAACAAATATTACTGATATGGGATAGCTCAACAGGCCTAACCTAACAAATTATCAACCTCAGAGAGGGTCCCTAGGCCCACTTAGCATGTACAATCCAACGGCGCTTTTGAACTCAGTTGGGCTAGAGCGCTCAATCATAACAGTCTGATCGAGTGGATTGTTCTCGACTGTACCTAACAAGAGACTTCAAGCCACTTTGTCCATTCAACCATCCCTCTGGTCGATTGTCTTGTCTGTTCGATGATTATCGACCAGAGTGTTCACTTCGGCACTAACTCATATTCTTGTTGCATTTAATACTCTAACAAACAGCATGCTTCTGCATTAATGGCACATGCCACCTAGTACAATCTCTGCTACCAACTCTGGCAAAGAGGCGCACCCCCAGAGTACTACTCACCCTGAAAAGTAAGAGATAATGCCACTTACAATAGTACTAAGATTGAAAATAACCAATAACCCCTAGGCAAAAACAAAAGCCCTCTATACTTGATAGGGGTATCTTAAATATATCATCCACTAGAAGAAGGCTATAAATACTTCACTACCAACCACACTCCTAGTAATATCATGTACACTATACGCTTTTACTTTACTACTTGATTACCTCAATTCGACCAGTACTAATTTGAGCGTCGGAGTGCCTTAACCTAGAATACCTCCGCTAGTTTAACATTTATTGTTGGTTGCAGATCTCAGATCTCGAAGGATATTACTATTAGATCGTTCGATCTCACTAATTGAATCAGCTCAAATACTATTTTATTCACTAAACACGACTTTTAACCTTATTAATTACACTTCCTCAACCCACTACTCAAAACAAATTTAACTAAAATACTTTCCCAATGCCCGGAAAAAACATATTTTTCTTAGCTTTCTCTCCATACGCTCAAGCAGAGCCCAACGTAATACAGTGAAAAACTAGAAAAGGATAGATTTTTTTTTTAATTATAGATACACATGCACATAAAAAATTGTTCAAGTTCGAGCTCGAAATCCTTACTCTTAAAAAAAAGAACAGAAAGGAAAAAGGTGGACGTTGGGTAAGGGGCATTGAATTTTTTGGTTAAAAAGAGACAAATTTCAATTAGTTTTCGGTTAAATATTCTGTGTTGGCTTCTGACACCCCCCGTCCCACTTTATGGTTTACAGCCATTGCTGATACACCTTACAGATTTAATTCACGGCCACGGAAAACACCAAACGTACCACAAATCAGCACAATAAATGACTCCTCCGAACCACCAAAAATTAAAACTGAGAATAAATTAAAATCAAATAAAATCCCTTGCTCGTCCATGGATTATACATAAATAAGGGTCTCCTGCCGAGGAAAACATACTCACACAAACATAAAAGTATCAGCATTTTATCTGAATTCTGAAAAGAAAAAATTTACAGATTTGGCGGAGAAGATGGTCGGAGTTTGCAGCTTTAAGTGGTTGGTGGCGGTGGTGTTTCTGGCCCTGGTAATTGGTCGTGTCAGGGCGGAAATTCAGTGCAACGACGCTGTGTCCCAGGTGCTCCCCTGCGAGTCGTTCTTGCTTAGCGGGGAGCCTGCGCCGAGCGCCGTGTGCTGCGGCGCCGTACAGTCCCTGGACAAGGTGGCCACGGCGTCGCAGAGTGATCGGAGGGCCATATGCGAGTGTTTCAAGGAAGTCGCCAAGTCTTTCCCCATTAACTTGGCCAAAGCCAAGCAACTCCCTCAACTCTGCCATGTTAACGTCGGCGTCGCCATAGATCCCAACGTCAACTGCAACAGGTCGCTATACATACACACACACATAGACGTATATATATACATGAAATTTTTTCCGTATTTTCTTGTCAGAATAAAATAAATACTCATTTATCTGTTATTTTTTATTCGATCTGCAGCATTTGAAGGGTGGCGTAGAGTTCCAAGGAGAGAGGGGCTTGTGGATAATACTACTGAGTTGTTTTTCCTAATGGCAATGGGCAATGGCCTGTCAGCTCTTCTTCTACTTTTTCTTTTCTTTTCGGTTAACAAGCCCATCTTCACTTAATGAAAATGAAAGTATTTACCAAATTAATTTATCCGTCAAAAAATCACTTTAATTGCTGCTCTGGTTGGTCAGGAACGAATTGGCTAGGGTCTGACAACTACTGTTTGGACTTAACATCATGTTCCTCTTCAAAAGTGGACATGTGTACAAATGATTATTTTTTAAACCATTAATAATTAAGTTAATTTACTGAATTAAATTGAAAAAATAAATTAATTAATTTACTAAATTAATCTTTTTAATTAAATAAAAAATAAAATAATTTTAAATGTGAAATGCCTTTAGTCATATTTATCAAAAATTAATACACAATTAAAATAAAATTACATATACAAAAAATAAGAAAAAAAATGATTTTGGGAATTTTAAATTACGGAAGTAAACCCCTCATTATACGTTAAAAACTTCCCCAATATTAACCAATCCACTAAGACCAGATCGGAGCTAAAACATGATACATTACAACCAAATTTGGGTTTAAAATACATTGCTTAAGGATCTATAGATCCTTAGTGCAGTCTTCACTAATTACATTCAAACACAACATTATCAATATTTTAGTTTTATTTTAATTAGAAAGGTTATATCATATTTTATCATTAATTTTTCGGGCCTGATCCTCTAAACCTGTTTCTGTCCTTGCGCTGGAGTTCTGGATGCTAATGTAGTCGAGCTTAGAAGGCCAGTCGAAGAGCGTCGACGTCATTCGAAAATGCAAAAATGTCTGAATATGAGTCACGTTTTATCTTTGCATAGGACCGATTAGGGGCAGCCCTTTCGTCGGGGACGGAGGCCGGCGGTGAAATAACAGTATTTAGATGATTAAGGTTATTCTCATGATGGTTGAATTTAGGGACTTATTTGCTTAATTTAAAATTATCAAATTTATTATTCTTTCCATTTTATTGGTGTATGTAATTTTATTTTGTGCTTGTTTTTAATTGTTTATTAATTTTGATAAGAGCAACTAAGGCATTCACAATTAAAATTGTTTTAGTTTTAATCTAACTAATATAGTAAATTAATTTTTTTTTTTATTTATACACGCGCACATCAGGAGTTTGTTGGGGCTCGAACTCTTAACCTTTCATATTATGTGGGAAACTTATGCTGCTAAACCACAGGCCACTCAGCAATATAAATTAACTTAACTACTAATAATTTAATTAAATCATTTTTGTACACATGTCAACTTTTGAAGGGGTATAGAATGTTAAGTCCAAATCATAGTTATCAAACCCTAACCAACCCGAAGAATGGCACCAAAGGGAGAAATTTATAGGTTAGTAATAAATTTAGCAAATTAAAATAAAACGAAATCACATATTAATGCAACATTTCTTCAATCAAACTGATCCAAACAACCTTGAGGCCGAGTGGCATGTGGCCTAGAGGTATAAGTTTCTCACATAATATGGAAGGTCAGAAGTTCGAGTCCAAACGAAATCTTGATGTGCGTGCGTATAAATAAAAAAAATCTAGTCAATTTTTTTTTAGAAAATCAATTGATAATAATATATAATTACATTTAACGTTGTGATTTGAAAGTTTAATAAGATTAAAATATCAAACAATTAATTTGATAAGTTATCTAGCATGTTAAATAATTAGAATACACATTATAATAAATTGATCAATTATTTCAAAACAGAAGAAGTGGTTAACATCTGTTTATTTCACAAAGGAAAAAATAAAATAACTTTACTGCAACCAAATTTATGAATCCGAGGTTCACCCATTGCTCTGTGTGTGATTATATACTAATGCCTTGCAATTCGTGTATTTTATAAATATCTTTTTATTATATACGGACATAAAAAATTTATTAAAATTTGAATTCGAACATTATTTATAAAAATATAAGGATGATGTCATTAAATTAATTAATTATTTAATAAAAATAATTTTATTATATTGTCATATTTCATAAACATAGAGTTAGTGTTGTTTTCCTCAGGGACAATATTTATCTAAGATTAACAATCCTTCGAAAATTAAAGTTGGCATAGGAAAAACTGATACATTATGGCTGTGGCTAACCTTGACATGATTCTCAGCTTGCAAATTTTATCAAATTTGGGAAATTTATATTCATAAACAAAGGACTCTCCTTCTTTTTTTTTTTTTTTTTTTTTTTTTTCATGGACTAGCGTATTATGGGCCATCCTTTTTATTTTTTTTCTGGGCTGTCCGAGGTTGCATATAAAAATTACCGAACCTAACTGGTGCGATTTGATCTGTACGCTGTGTTCTAATTTAGGTTTGTTATGATATTGATGAACTAATTTGCACTTGCTTGAGTTTGGGCTCCAACATGCAAATATAGTAATTATAGACATTGTTGAGATAACATGCTAAAAACACGCAAGCTAATCATAACTCAATAATAATTTTAAAAGTTTATTATTATCAAATATTATCGACAAACAATCAATCAATTTAATGATATTATCTTTATTTTTTTTTTCTTTGTTTTTTTAAACATGCCAAAGATGTACCAAACAACATTACCTTTACATTTACCACGTGAGGTTTAGTGTTCGAATGCTAGATACAAATCTATGAGTATAAATAGAAAATAATGCTGATAGTTGCATATTATTCACCAAATGTATTCACAATTTATAAGAAAAAAAATATATTAATTAAATTAAACTAGATATATTTATGATTTTAATATTATTTAAGTATGCAATTAAAATTACATTGCTAGGATGATATATTTACATTTATTCTTTTGATTTTTATAATTTATTTTAATTTTAATTATAAATAATTTCAATTAAATTTAATTAAAATGTTTGATATATTTACATTATTTTAAAATTATTGAGTATATAACTTAAATTATCAAATTTTGTATTATGGCACCCCACCCAAGATGATCCCTAAACTGAGATATCATCAGTTCAATCTTAAATATAACTCATAAAATAGTCAATACGCCTATCAAAAAATTTCAAACTTATCAGAGACAACAGTAGACCTCAACTTAAGCAACCGCATCAAAAGTACTATGTACATACCATCAGGGGCTCCCATAACATTAACATTCAACATAATATATACATTTTGCAAATATTTAATTCAAACCTAACATATCACAACATTTCAAAGTTATAACAAAATGCCCAAGTGTACCCATAAGCAAATACAAACACCTATTCTATTACAAAATGTATTCACCAATCCAACCTGGAGTCCAAGCCCATCACATAATCCCTGTTTAGGAAAAACATGAATAATACAGGAGGTAAGTCTAGAGGACTTTTTGAGAGAATTTTTAACAACAAGCAGTAAGGATTTGTCAAGGAAGATTCAACTCAACATATCATAAATTAACAGTCAAAACAGGAACATATCAAGATATTACAATCAGGATCAAATTACTGGTAGTTTGGATTAGATTACAAACATATTAGATTCCAAGCAGTCAAGACAGAGTCAGGTAAAATAGACCCGATTAATTAATGCAATTCAACAGATCATAACAGGACATAAGAACCAAACACTCTTTATTCTAATCAAACTGAACTTACCCAAGCGTGATAGCTTGGTATAGGGTAAAATGTTGTCAGATAAACAAATAACCGAACAGTAACTAATAATAGAATGGTCAAATAACAAAATGGTAATAGATGATAGAATGGACAAATAACAAAATCGTAATAGATGATAGAATGGTCAGATAACAAAACAGTAATCGATAACAAAACGATAACAGATCGGTTAGATAATAGAACAATAATAGACAACATAGGAGAGTTCTGGGCGCCAGAACAGTCATACAAAGAGCTTATCAAAGGCACAGTTAATAGAACAACCCTTAAGGGGTATGCACATCAAATTATAGATAATAATCGAAATCTCAAGCAATTCACAAATGTCAATAACTAGGATGCAGTACAATACAAAAATCAATTTAACCCCCTCAGGAGTTTACCAGAATGACAAATGAGTATAATCAAATGCCAGAATGGCAAACCCTCACCTTTGTAGCCTCAGAAAATACAGCCACTGCCTACTGGTTCGCAAGACCCAATTTTGTGTCACCTAACCAAAAGAATAAGTTCATTGTCAAAATCCTCATTCAACCTTAATTACCCTTAATAATCACAATCTTACTATTAATAGTCTAAAATCACTAGCTAATCGATTACAGTAATTTTAGGGTTCATTCGGCATAAATATTATGGAACTACTAATTACATCGGTCTCGATAAAAGGATATTAGGTTCTTAATTACATACTAAATCAATAATCACGGTCCAATTATCCTTAATAACCCAATTTTACCACTTAGGTCTCAAACCTATAAAATTAGGGTTTATTCACTTAATTATCTCAATTATCCAAAATTATCATAAAAAAATACAAATCTGGTTCCACTAGGCATATACAAATACGCATGCATGGTCTATATCTTAATTCCCATATCAAATCTTACTTCAATTCCTCAACAATACACAAGATTTAGAAGAAATGAAGGTACAAGGTATCAATTCCAATTCCAAGTCTTTACCCAATATTTGATTAATTGAGCCCCAAAACCATGAACCAATGCCACTTACACGATTGTTGCAAAGAGCTGAAGAGACTATCTCATCACCGTCACTGCCAGAAAAACTTGCCACCACCACTGATAGATACGTTTCAACTCCACAAACCCAATGCCCCAATCAATTTTCCTTGAAGCTTACAACACCACCATCTCTGCCATCGTGGTATCTTCCAATTTACATCGCCGATGGTGGCCAAATTTCAAAACCCAATACACCAATTGCTTCTTGAGTTGAGCTCTACAAGTTTTTCCACCCAGAATTCAATTTCCATCGCTGCCTCATTGAACAACCACTCATCATCACCTCTCAATTTCAAGCTTCCACTTCTTTGCCATTCACTAGTGAAATCCAGCTGCATGTAGCATCAATCTACTCCTAAGGACATGAGGAGTGTTTTGATTGGTTTAATTTTCTGGTTCGGGGCATTGCCGAAGATGTCGCCAGATTGGTGAGAGAGATGGACACGGTGAAGAATGGAGAAAATTGAAGGGAGGAGGGAATGATATATAAGGTGAAGTTTTCTAACTTCAGAAATTGACCGCAAGATTTCACCCCAGCCGTCAATTAAGTCCTCCTAAATATTGAGCATCTTCAATTCAGGCCCTAGACTTAGAAGTGCCTTAATTCCACCCGATTGACCAAAAGCAATTCCATGGAAACCCCCAGAATAATTAAATGTGATTCAATCAAGTCTTCTCAATTTGCAATTCGACCCCAAAACTTTCAATTTTCATGCAATTAAGTCCCTTTTACTAATTTTTCGAGCCCTAAAATCCGACAAACCAACATCTTGATTTCTAAATTCTTGTTTTTCAAAAGTACCGAATTTTAGGGTTGTTACATGTATTGTCTAAAATAATAGATATAAATTTTTATTTCTTTAATTTTTACTTATTTTATTTATTAATTAAATTCAACTAAATTTAGTTACAATTGCTTTAGATATGAGTACTATTTGACATTATTAAATGTATAAATCAAGACTATTAAAATTATATATTTGAGGTGATAAATTTAGATTTTAAAACATTAAGATGATAAATTTGTATCAAACAAGTCTTTATAAGTTCAAAAATATTCTCAAAAGATTAGCTAAATAGTACCTCGAGGAAATTTGAGTTTTTAGAAAATTTCTAGTGACATCACCATTTTTCTTAATGACAATAATAACTTCTGAAAAATGCAAGGCAGAGGTAAATCTTGTAGAGGTATTCGGCACTTTAATTTCTTAAGTGTAAATTTTAATTGTTTTAGCACCTAATTTGCAACCAACTAATTTAATGATTTAAGTGGGATGCCATCTAACTCAATAGCATTAATTTTTCCTATCATGTGGGAGGTATTGTGTTTAAATCCAAATGGGTTTCTTTGTACACTTTATGTATACATCTGATTGTGGAGTTTATACTTTCATTTAATTGATTTGATAATCAGATTATATTGACTTATTGTACGTACGGTCCACACTAGCGGGGGGATGAAATATTTGACAACATGACTCCAAGCGGCACCAATTCAACTACCATATATAAGCTTCATTTAAAAAAAAAAAAATTGTGAATTTTTTTTTTTTTTACAGAAATACCGTGCTTTGGGGGCTTTTACAATTTTATGGAAAGTTGCACTTATCAAGTGCAACTTCTGATGGTCACTATTGAAAGTTGCACTTGTTAAGTGCAACTTCTAAATATACTATTAAAAGTTGCGGTCATAAACCACAACTTTGAATAGTAGTTAAATTTTTTGTCAACCTGTCACGTGCACAACCAATGGAGAGTAGCAATAGTACTATTGAAAGTTGCGGTTGTACAATAGTACTATTGAAAGTTGCAGTCTACAACCACAACTTTCAATAGTAACTATTTTGTAAAGGTTGCAATTTTGGCTGGCACACATAACTACAGCCTTCACGAGTTTTGTGAAGCCTGCAAGCTTCATAATTTCCATGCAAAAAGAAGAGGAAAAAAAGAGACAAAAGGAAAAAGAAAAAAATTAATTGTAGTAATTGTTCGATTATTTAAGGTGGAGAAATTTTATTAAGGTAAGAATTTAAATTTTGAGTGCTAAATTAAAATTTTTGCTGTAATAAATATACATTTATTGCTTGTGTTTGCAGTTTCTGTAGAACGAAAAATTGGAAGGAGTTAAAAAAATATTATTCAACATTATTTCCTACCAATACTTAGGTTAGTGTATTATTTTCATGTTTTTTTTTCTTTTTTATTAGTATTTTTGTTCACTCATATGCATAGTGTTAATCAATTGTTATAGGATATGTATAAAATATTTGAAATTATATTTAGGGGGTCAAATTGAAGAAGTCCAAAAATACTCATATGAGGACAAAAATTAATCCAATTTTCCAAATATGCCCAACTTCTACCCACCTTCGATTCTTCTTTGTTTGAGCTCCAAATTGGAAACTAAAATCATGGTTGGATTCCTCTCAGTTCAAGGATCACAACCATACCAAATATGAATCAAACCGATAGTGATTTTGCCAGGAAAATTTAAGGCAGTGGAGGTGGCGGGTTATTGACTTTTGGCAGCAAAAATGGTGAAAGGTTAGGTTGGTTTTGACGGGTTCGATAAGAGGAATGCAGTGGTAAGCAATCTAGTTTTGACGATTGATGGCGAAGTAATTAAAGCAGAACAAAGGTAGCGGCGCGAGGGTTTTAGTGGTAGTTCTTGTCCAATTCGCCAGTTAGGAAGCGATGGACAGCGAAATTGGTTGGGGGTTTTAACAAGCTCGACGAGCCACACTTTTTGGTCCAAACATTTACACACAGGAGGCGGTGAGCAATGGCAGCTCCGGTGGTGGTTGGATAGCTGGCTCCAAATTTAATTTTGGACATGACTCAATTTATTTTGGAACTTTTCAATTTTATCATATTATTAGCCTTGATTTGATACGATTAAGTTATATTATGACAAAATTAGATGCATAAATTAGTGTTAAATGGCATAAACAGTTTATCAAGATATTGTTATGGGTTTAAGCATTCGTCTCAAGTTGATACGACTTTCATTGGAAATTATTAACAACCCGTTTATATATTCGGACATATTTGTGGTCAAAATGCCAAAACACCATCCTCCATTATCAAATAATGTCCATTGGCTCTAGTCTATCCTCTCCAAATAATAGTAAGCATGCTCATTTATACTCTTTATATCCTGCATCTTCGTTTCAAATTTTCAAATTTTCAAAATTTCAAATTTGAATTGCAGCACCAGCTTTCCAACACGTGTCCTTCAATTGAACATTCTTAAAATGTTTATTGAAATTTGAATACACATGCCACAAACAAAATTGATGTACTCCATGAGGGGGTGCGAAATCAAGTATGCTCTCTACAACAGTCAAAATACCATAATGACGATCAGAAAGTAAATAATAGCCATCAACCCATTTGATAATATGTTTTGCCAACAACAGAAGGAACTATCTCCAAGACATCAAAGTTTCCTCATCTACTATGGCGAAAGCTATA
The DNA here is from genome assembly GCA_014898725.1 of Jacaranda copaia. NCBI lineage: Eukaryota > Viridiplantae > Streptophyta > Magnoliopsida > Lamiales > Bignoniaceae > Jacaranda > Jacaranda copaia. Next base: position 722,113 of record JACGDI010001224.1, read on the forward strand.
GGCATAACATTCTGATTTGCATCCATAGCTGCTGCAACAAGCATTTTATGTTTATACTTTATGTATAAATGAGTTCCATTTACATTGATAGGTTTGTGGCAATGTTGGAAACCATCTATACATGGTCAAAATGCCCAAAAGACATAGTTCAACATCTTTTGTCCCGGTATGCCTGTCTCAAGATAACTCCATTCAACAATTGTTCCTGAATTCCACTTCTGAAAAGCTCCAAAATATTTGGGTAATTTTCTTATCGAGGTCTACCAAATCCCATAAAGTTTCTCCCTCATACATTTCATGCTATTCCATGCCTTAGCATAAGAGATTTCATAATCGTACTTAATTTTGACCATCATTTGCACACTTACAATCCCATAACCTAGATTAACTCGAACAGCGTTCAATATGTCCAAAGCAATCATATTTCTACTTAAATTTTGATAATTCATTAAAAATTCATCTATAAGGCATGTGTGAGGGCCTCCATACTTGGTAATTCTCCACAATCCCATTTTCTCTTTAAATATTCCCCTCACACTCCACGGACAAGAAGGTTGTTCTTTGTTATTATGTTTACACACCACTTTCCATAACTTTGGTATGCTCTCAAGAATGCGATATTCTCAGCTTGCCACTCATATGGAATAATCTTTCACAGAAGTGATCAGATGCTCCTTACTCTTGAATACCATTCCCACATGGAGTGCTCCTTTACTTAAGTCATAAAACTCAATCCAACCATGGGTTGGAATATCAACAGAATCTGCTTGTATAAATATATCATTATTATCTATTGCAGATAAGAATGGATAAACGGGATATAGACTTGGTTGCATAGTTGTAGATGTCATTCTACTTGTCTCATGTAGTTATTGTTGGGAAGATGTTCCCCCGTCATATAAAAGTAGTAACTCTTCCATTGTATCAATATCTATCTCATCATCATCATTACCATAAAAATCATCACTATCATTTTCAGTTGGTTCTGAATTCCTCAACTCTTCATCACAAAAACTATCTACTTGTGGCTCTAGTTCACCATCATGAACGAAATGTGCTAGGTTATCTTGCTCTCCTTCAAAAACTTGATGAGAGATAGAAAGGCCTCCACCAAAATCATGAATCCCAATATTTACAAACCCTTGCATAACCAAAAGAACATTTATTTTTGATTGAGTTGGGTACTGTTGATCCCATCCAAAATCTTGGAAAGAGATAGAATGACCTTCAGGTTTTATCAAAAGCCCCGTGTAAGGCCCACCTCCAAAAATATTCTGAACACTAGTGTGGCATATTGCTTCTATCTCAATATATAATTCCACACCATCAAGTTGGCACTGTGGACCAAACAACATAGATAAACCATTATCATTTTGTATCTCCACAAGTGTAGATATCCTGTACTATTCATCCAAATAGAATTTTGCTTGAATTTTTAATTTATAGTTACTGCTATCAATGGCTGTCGCTCCATAGATTTCGAAGTACAAATTAGAATATATTATTTCATGAGATACTCTAATGATGCTACGTGCAGGAAGATCATAATCTATTGAGCGAGAACCTCTAGTAATTTTTCCACTAAAGTATATTAGAACAATAATGATACTCAAAGTCGACATACTTTCCATAAATACAAACATAATTTATATTAATTAATCAGTCTAACTAATAACTATAATAAAATTTAATGAAATAGTAAGATATACATTGTTCAATATTTCTACAGTACAAAAATGAATTAAAACTACATAAAACAGTAAACAAAAATATTATTAGAAAAGATTAAAAAAAAAATCAACCCATAAAAATCATACACTAACCTAAATATTTGTAGAAAAGAAAATTAAATCAAATTGTTTAATTCCTTCCGAATTTGTGTTCTACACAAAATACAAACACAATAAATAAATAAATAATACATTCACTAAACTATAAAATTTTAATTAATATTGAAAATTTAAATTTTTACCTTAATACATAGAGTACACAGAAAATTTTACCTAATACAAGGCACAGAAAATTAAAACTCTTAACTTATCCATAGAGTACACTGAAAGAACCAATTTTACAATTTTTGCCTAAAATGAATTATGAAAATATTTTGATCCTTCCAGTTTGGTGCGATAGATGTCAATGAGTTTCAATTTTTGTTTTCTCACTCACAACTGAGGTCATATTCTTGTTACAGCTGGATCCTGACCCATCACAAAAAAACCACCAGAAAAAATAAATAAAGAGGAGGAACTTACTATCTTTACAGTTTGTTCTAATCCTATGTCAATAATTTTCAATTCTATTCTATTCCCCACTCATAACTCAATTCTTATCAGTACTAAATAAAATTTATTAAGTTCTTATATTACAATGCCAGGCTTACACACGTCATATTTATTAATAAATGCATTAAACACATACCAAAATGATATACAATACGTAAAAATTGTGTGCGTATATATATATATATATATATTTAAATTACATATAATGTAATCACTAATCATATTAAATGTCATACCAATACTACTAAGAAGCGCGAAATTTTCATTAAATTCATAGATATCTTTAACTTTTTTCTCATCATACATATACATTTGATAATTACCATGTAATTTAATATAAAACTATTTATTTTTATATTTGATATAATTAAGTTAAAAAAAAAATTGATGGCAATATATATTATATTAAATACAGTGGATATTCATATATAAAATGTTATATTAATACCATCTCTTTCTCGTCCTTATTTAATTTATAATTTTATTCCTTTTCCATCTAAATCTATTTCGAGTCGACATACCACTTCACTCTCTTACTGTGCTCAGTTTTGGGCCACACTGGCAACTCAATGCTTGGTCTCGGTATGGACCTGCAGTCATCCAAATATTTACCATCTTTACAATAATTAGACATTAATAAATCTTTAATTTTATTCCTCAATCACAACTCAGCTCTTGCGGGGGCCACTCGCCAGTGACCAGATTATTTACTTTCCTTAAATTTATTCCAATAAGATGAGGATGAATTCAACTATTTCTCACGTACAACTCTGCTCTTAGCCTCTTACCATTGCCAACAATCTTCAATTTCATCCGCCTGCTTACAGCTCAGATCTCCCTGTTGCTACGAGCCAACTGCCAAAATACTTACTGTTGTTAGGCAATATTAGTTTTTATTTCTCCATAATGTTTTTCTTTTAGTGAAAATAAAAACAAATATAACTTTTTCATTTCTTCTAAAATATTCAAAATAATATCAAAAACATTCCAAAATACTATTTTGCCACTACTTTTTGAAAAAAATATAATCATTCTATATATATTATCTCACATTATAATTATAAATACATAGAATAACAATATAAAATTATATTTATACATAGAATAATAATATGAAATTATATTTTTATCATACTAAGCAAAAAAAAATGTACTAAGACAAAAAGGTACTGGTTTGACATTTACAGTACAATTTGTCTCCTATCAATATAAAATCAAATACTTAGTATTCTTGGAGTTTGTTTTATAATACTAAAATATATTTTGAAGTTAAAATATATATTTTTACGTATTTCAAATATTAAGTAATATATATTCATATATATATATTTAGACTCATGTATATTATATATTATTGTATTAATAAATGTTAATATCTTTTTACATATTATGAATAAATATTTAAAATGTATTGCAAACATACAATTTTGCATAAAATACACAAATATTGATATGACATTCATTTTGATTGTACTAAATATTTATTACATATCTATTTATATACACAAATGACTAGGCAAATATGTTATATTTAAATTAATATTTTTAAAATAATATTCCTAACGTGAAGGTTATTTTATTTACTTATTCAAATAATTTCCATTCAAACCATTCATTACTAATTTTCAATCATATAAACGGAATCAATCTTCAAATCCTGATTCATCTCATTCTTTTATTCTTTTGGCATACAAAGTATAGAAAATCTCATATTTATATCATTTTTTAATTTTTCCATATTTATTCAGTCAGCTTCCTTCGAAAATCATCTTTACATATCAATCACTCTCTAATTTTCCTTAGGACTTGTTTGCTTCATCATGTAGAATTAGGAGGGATTAATATTCTAGTGATACATAAACTAGAAATGGTATCCAAAATCATATAATCTATTATTTGCTTAGATTTTAAAAATTAGTGATATCCTATGCTTAATACTATCTCATATTTGGTTGGCAAGATTACACAATGTGATTATACTTTATAATGTCCAAAATGTCCTAACTTCTAAAAAGGTGTTGGAGTTAGGGTTTTCATATGAGAGGTAAAAATAACTTTTTTATTTATTATCATATCAAATTTAAAAGAATGAATAATGGATCAAGTCATCTTAACGTAATCCATAAACCAACTTGGCTCATAATACCATATTAAACTGCAAAGGTATCGTGGACCATAAAAATGTAAAGCAAATAAAAGATAATGTTTGAAAATGAATCTATCAAACTTTATTTAATGAAACAAACAAGTTCTTACAGTATTTAATAAGATGCAATATTATTCAATTCTGTTTCTTTCAATCACAACTCAGCTATTATCACTCACCAAAAATACTTACCATTTATTCACACATATTATTCTAATTAAATGTCAGAATCTTTAATTTTATTCTTGGCTCACAACTCAGCTTTTACTGGTCTTCTCTCCAAAACCTTACTACCAACTACGCTATAAATAATAGCAACCCGTCTCCACAGAGGAACACTCGACGATATATCTCTAAACATGAAAGTGAAAAAATCAAGCACGGATAAATTGATATCAACGATTGTGGTACTTTTAGTGGCTCTCGTTCTGAGCACGAACCCGGTGGAAGCACTTAATTGTTTGAGTGTCCATGCAAGTATATTTCCATGCACAAATTATCTGCAGAATTCTGGCCAGGTCCTGCCTGGCGCTCAATGTTGCAAAGCTGCTAGTAATGTGGTTGGTGCCGCAGATACTGAGGCTTTGTGCCGATGTTTTAGGCTATATCCGCCTCGTTCTGGCTTTCTCCCTTCCAAAGCTCAACATCTTCCCAATCTCTGCAACCTCAGCAGCTTCTCGCCCCTCATCAACTGCCTGTAAGGCCCCCGTTGAAGCAAGATTTAAATGGTTCATCGTATTGCTGTTAAGATATTATTTGGAGTTTATTATTTTTCACTCACATTCTTGTTGTCTTGCAAATTGCAATGTTTATCAATGTAGTGTCCCGTCAGGCCACAGCGTCATTCCCCTTCCACCAGGGATTTCCCTTCCTCCACCAGCAGGGGGCGGCGTTTTTCCCTTTCCACCAGTGATTTCCCTTCCTCCATGGGGCGTTATTCCCTTTCCTCCAGTGATTCCCCTTCCCCCATTTGCGAGCAAGGGCGGCGACATTCCCCTGCCACCAGTGATTCCCGATCCCCCG
>JACGDI010001224.1:727663-750919 GCA_014898725.1 Jacaranda copaia
CAGTGATTCCCGATCCACCGCGGCCCCCGCTGGCAAGCGAGACCAGCGTCCTTCCCCAATTCCACCAGTGATTCCAGCTCCCCCGATGGCATGAATCCGCAGTAGCGGCATTGGCGGCAGGGTGAAAAGACTGGATTCTATTTTATTCGCTTGTCATTGGATTTCTGACATTTTTATGATCAGCTGATGATGAGAAATGAAATATTTTGTCACTCAAATTTCTGTGAAGTTCTTGTAATATCCAGCTCTACAGCATTTTGCCTTTGAAATAAAAACTACGAGCAATCGGAAGAACAAACCTCATCTTTAAATCAGTCATCATTTTCTCATGACACAGAGAAGTGAGAACTATGCAGTTGTTAGAATCACTATTCAACTTAAATATGGATATTGCCCCTTCCTGCTCAACTGATAATAAATCTATAACTCAATCTGCACAAAAAATTTGGACCTTTACTCCATCAAGTTGATAATGCAACAAATAAACAACCGTATACAATTTTAGGGGGATTAATGGGTAGTTTGGTATGATAAATTTTTATTCTTGCAACAGATCGCTCGCAGGTTAGAATGGATAAGAATGGATTTGATTGGTAGACAAATTGTTTACACAGAGATAAATCTAGTATCAAGATAATTGAATTTTCTAACTTAGAGACTTTTCTTTTTCTTATATGCTGGTGCCAAAGGCATATTTGACAAATTATACAGCAACACTGAAAGCAGAAACTAACTTTCATCACTAGTTAGTTCTTGTTTAGGATGCATACAATTTTATAACAACTGATCTGACAGTACTCAAACTATGTTTGACAGGTTATATAGACATAGGATGCTCGAACCACAAACTTGGACAGGTAATGGCACAGTCCGGGCAAATCCAAAACTTGGCCGCAGCCATGAAAATTTCCGAACTGAGAACATGTGTTTGAACCATACCTAAATACTAGAGAACCATATACAGATCACGAAATGCCAATTGTTTTGTTCAATATCCAGAGTGTGAGGGAAAGCTGAATGGCGAATATTGTATGCAGCCATGTCCGGTCCAGCATAAATCCGTACACTGTGATTCCAGCTTTGTTGTGCTCAAAATATGTCACTGCAGCAGATCATAAAAACATACTCATGAATTAGGGCTCGTTTGTTTCATTTATATGGATAAAGTGGATACATATCAACAGGATAAAATAGTAGAAATAATTTGTTTCACGAGACTCACCCAGTGCTTGCCTCTTCTGGTAGGATATTGTATTTGCATAAATTGGAACCAAGTTTGTATTGTCCAGGACATCGTCTCCATCTCCTTCTTCATTGTCTGTATCCCAATCAGAAGGGAGGGAACATCCTACCTGGGCTGAAGCAATCTGAGCTGTAGGAGTCTCTTCGTCTAATTCATCAAATGAGTTGATTGTGGCACAGGCGTGCCATTTAGCAGCAAGTGAAGTAACGGCCAGTGCTTTATGCGTTATCTTTGCTGCACTTCTCAAGCAGATAAAAAGCCCTGTTACCAGGGTGATGGAACATAACTGCATCATGAAAATTAAATTTCAGTGAGTTTACACATCTAATCCACTGACAGGTCTTTTCAAAAAACTATTTATTCTGGCAGACAGGCCTATAGGACTCCTTACAAGTATTCTTTATATAAACTATTATCTAATACTAATAAAGTGAAGGACATAAGATCACTTCAAAATAAACAATTACATCAAATTACACAGTATTAAGAATTGGCAATCAAGAATTACAGTGAGTTCTCCAGCTGTGGAAATGTTGATTTTAGAGCTTGGTTCGGTTGTAACCAGCAAGGAAGCAAATTGACTTATTGTTACTAGGGCCAAAGTAGACAAGATGAAGAGTCTAAACCGGTGGCTTATCACCCGAAGGTGTCTTCTGATCCTGAGATGTTCTATCAAGATTGTAGCAACATCGGACTCTCTCTCAAAGACTTGAGCAAAGTCGTCCAAGCGAAGTATTTGGAGAAAACACGTGAGGCGGAAGAGGACACACACAAGAAAACAGATTGAGATGCGATATAGCCACGAGCACATCAACAGTATGCAGAAAATCACTTTGCTCAAGTACATGTTGTACAAATAAGGAATTTGATTTCCTCCTGAACTGAACCACCATATCTTGTACACACTGTCAGCAAGGAAACAGGGGAGAACAAAAGCTGACAGCAGCTTCATTGATCTCTGCAAAAATACATTAGTTGACCATTAGCATCTGATCATGGTTTACATCCACAAGTGGATGACTTAGGAAGTAAACAAGAAAATGCCTTTTTAATGAATTTTGAGGGGGAAAAAACATTGAACTAATTGCAGATTTCGCAATTTAAAGCGAGCCCAAAAGACACATGAGCAAGTCAAAATTCCAAACCCAAACAACTCCGCAAATTCAAAATGAAAATTTTGGCTGACAAGATTATTATCAATTAATAGATTTTGAGCCATTCACCTAAATGTTAGGTCAAGAGGCGAGGGTTGTCTAATTTCATATACCAAAACCACTATTTCTATACTTACTAACACACCCGCGCGCATCAAAACTTGGTGTATTAGCTAACATGAAATGAGTGTCTAACACCAAAAACTTTAATATCATATCAAAGAATAGAGTTATAACCTAACTCACCGAAAAATAATTAAGATTCAAGAATTATACATGCCATATATAAAAACCAATGCTCATATTTAACCGAAGTAGGAATCTCATAATTGCTTGGGAGGCATTGACACATTAATAATCAATATCCCCAAAAATTTGAACAAAAATTGAGAATCAGAAACTCACATGAAGCTGCAGAGTATACCCTTCGCGAACCTTCTCACTTTCATCACACAATTTATCAAGAAACAGAAATTTACGAAGACCATAATTTCGGGCAAAGGAAGAGAGACTAATGAAAGAAATTGCCGCAAACAACGACAGGGACAGTTGTACAATTGCGTCATAGGGCCTCTGATGGCTGGGATCACAGTCAGAGCAAGAAAACACGAAGTGGGATACAAGTGGAACACCAATATTTAGCAGAAAAAAGATTGACCAAGAAAGCCCAGCTCTCCACAAACTAGAATAATCAAGAAATACCCATTTTAGACCTGAACTGTAGCTCTTCAGCTCAAAATTGGCTTCCTGGAATGATTCTCTAGGAGAAATTGACTTGTCTTTTGGCAGCAAAATCTCTGCCACCTCTGCCTCCATTTGGGCTTTTCAGTTTCTTCTGCTACTACTAATACTGGTTCAGAAGATGGATTTCCAACTGCAAATTTATGGGGAAAAAGCAAAATAATTGATGACTGAATGCTTCAAAAGCTAGTTATGAATAACTTAATATTAAAGGTGATGACTTGTGGGCTTGGAGTTGGGGAGATGAATGATACGTTCTCTCCCCTTAAAGTAAGAAAACGGCTTTTGGCCTTTCCCGACTCTGTTTTGTCTGAGAAGGGCACATTCAAAGATCAAACACTTAAAATGAGTTTATATATGTTTTCTTCAATATTCTCACCATGTAAAATGAACTTCGCAAACTGAAACAGGCTGTCAGGCGATTGTCAAATAATAGCAAAGATGAAATCCCAGGTGGCAAACTGATATTATACAGCATTAGATAGCTATTTGTTTGGACTTCTTAATGTTGATTGGGTTATACATTTATTTATTCCCCAATGGAGCACTCTAGACCCTTTATTCCTTTTTCTTTTTTTTTTTTGAAAAGGAAATCAAACAAAAGAAATCAAGAAAGTATGAGCTATTTGTCCCGGGAACCTGAAGAGAACGCAAAGGTCAAAAGTACTTCACAGATTGCACGGTGGGAGTGGGGGCTTTAAAAAGGTCCCTTTACTGGAGCGTGAAGACAGTGGTTAAAGCGCCGGAGCCCACGTGTTACAACGTAGGAGGCTGCTGGGCTCCAGGAGTTAGAGTGTCTGGATGGCTGCCACGTGTTTGACAATTGAGGTTGAGAGCTTTGGGACGAATTTCTCCTGCTTTAAAAAGTGGTAGTGATACGTATCAAATATGAAGTTGTGATTGCTCTGCGTTAGGCGCGGCTTTTGTATGGGATAATTTGCCGATTAGATTAGCTATTTTGGGACACGGGCCAACGGCAAAGCCTTCACAATAATTACAAAGAAAATGAAAATCTATTCACACAATTTGAGTTTGAAATTGTCATATTGCTATTTATTTGGTTCAATGACATATAAAGTGAGGATTAATTTCAAACTAGATAAATTTTTAACGAACATATATTGTAAGTGTGAATTTCTTTGTTTATAATAAATAAAATAAAATTAAAATTTATTAAATGTGAATTCAATCTCTAATATAATTCTCTAATTCTTCCCCTTTAAATATAATCTTGAATTTAATAAGCTCTACTTTAAACGCCGTAAATCTCCTTATATAAAAAACTAATGCTAATTTGATAGTTTCGCACCGTAATCTTGAATCAAACGCTAAAAATATATGAGTTCTACAAATAACGCTTTGAACATTGTAAATTTTCTTAAATAAAAATAACACCAATTCGAGGGTTTCACACCATAATCTCAAATCAAGCATCGAAAATATATGAACACTGCATAGAACCCTTGAGTGTCGTGGATCTCCTTGAATTTGCTTGAAAAAATTGCTAAACTCCTTCAAAGTTTCTCTCACTTGCTGGAATTTGTATTGTATATTGAATGAACTTTGATCACTCCTTTTATATAAATGCTTGATGGGAGACTTCCAGATTAACTTGAACTTCTTTGATAGTTATCTCTTTGATAGGATAATATCAAATATCAAGAGATAATATCAATACCTTTGATTTAATTAGTTCATAAATAGAGACACTTCACCTTTGACGCTTGTCAATATTTGATTTGAGTATAAAATAAATCATAAATTATTAATTAAAATTAAATATTTATATTTTAGAATTAAATTTAATAAATTCCAAGATAAATAGAAAATTTTGAATTAATAACTAACATCAATTGGGCAAAATCAATATGTCTACAAATGTCCCCACTTCAAGACTTGGCGAAAGATGTGTCGATGATTCACAAAAGAGGTAAGACTTGAAGTATTTGAGAATTTTTCCTGTTCCCCCCCTGCCTTTCTTTTCAAATATGTCCACGACAAGAAATCCTTTAAGCATTCCTTAAGTTATGATATCTAATAAAAGGATCAAGTCATAACATAATTCAAAGTAAATATCTTTTTGAAGGGGATGCTGTACGCAATTTATACTCATGTAGGTCAAGAGTAACATGCAATTTAGGCTCATGCATCAAAGAGTATATTTAATTTGAATAGATATTTTATATTCGTGTCAAAAAGTTCATTTGAATTTAATTGACAATTTATACTTGTGTCAAGAAGTTTACTTAAGTTTGATTTAATAAACAGTTTAAGCTCTTATCAAGGAGTACATGTAAAAACTTTAATTTAAAAATTTTAGATACGTTATACTCGTATCTAAGAGCATTTAGAATTTGAAGAATTGAGCTTTGAACTTGAAGATTTGAGTTTTTGATTTGGAAAGTTGAAGACTTGAGTCTTGAATTTAGACATCTAGAGACTTGAGTTGTGGATTTAGAGATTTGCAAACTTGAGTTTTGAATTTGAAGACTTCTTAACTTGAGTATTTGGAGACTTGAGACATGATCTTGAATTTGAAGACTTGGTGACTTGAGTTTTTAATTTGAAAACTTAAAAATGTGGGCCTTGAACTTAGAGACTTGAGCCTTAACTTGAAGTCTTAGAGACCTAATTTTTGAATTTAAAAATTTGGAGATTGAGTCTTAAACTTGAAAGCTTGTAGACTTGAGTCGTGGATTTGGAGACTTGAAGACTTGAGTCTTGGATTTGAAGACTTGGAAACTTGGAAATTCATATTTAGATACTTGTGGACTGGAGAAATTTAGATTGTTTATATACTTATCTTGAAGTATTATTGACATTTTAGGCTTATATCAAGGAGCACTTAGAATTTGGAGATGAAAATCAATTACCCCTAACATCATCATCGTCGCCACCACTTGAATCTTCTTGTTCGTTGAAAGTCATGTTCATTTCAATATCACAAATTGCCAAATCTTCAAAAAAAACTTGTTTGATTCCTTGAAGTATGTAGCAAAAACTCCAATGCATTCCTTGGATATACATCTCAATTGTTGAAGCCCCCAACAATTGATCTTTGCAGTTAAAACTTAAATCTTCTCCAACAATTGATATAGTCAATGACAAGTTCTTCTTTCTACTGGCAAGAGTTGGTGAGTTCTATCCTGTTAATTGTCCTTCGTGTACTATAGAAACAACTTAGGAACTCTTGTTCCAGTTGTCCCTAACTATAGATAAAGCCTACCTCCAAGTCAACATACCAATCAAAAGCATTGCCCTTTAATGATTGAACAAATTGCTTGAACAATTGATCTCTATGTGTCACAGCGTTATTACAAGTCTCAATGAAATAAGTTATATGCTGCTTTAGGTTGCCTTTGCTATCAAATTGCTGAAACTTTGGGAGTTGGTAACTGTTTGACATTTTCAAGTTATCAATCATTTGAGTATATGACTTGGAGTAAGTCATATACAAATTAAAACTTCCATTAAACATGTCTTTAATAGTCTCCATGATAAACTCTTTCAAGGTTGATGGAAATTACCCCAGTGGAAACTTGTAGTTCTTTACTTGCAGCCTTATCATTTTCAACTGGTTGCTTCTTTGTGGATATTTCATCTTCATCCTGAGCCTCAATTTGTTTATCCAACACATGTAGCTTGCATCAAGATGGTTCACTCTGCTCATCAATTTGGAGTTTTGAAAGTCTTGATCTTGGACATGCTTCATGAATCCTTCAATAGCTTTCATCAAATTTGAAATTTGTTCTTCCAAATTTTTAGCATCCGTTGCCATCACCATCACCGTGTTTGAGGAATTTGATGTTGATGAGGGAATGGATGATGTAAATTCTTCCTTTGAGTTTCTACTATCTTCATCTAGATTAATAAAATACAACAACATCTTTTCCACATTAAGTGAAAAAACTACCTTCGAAGATGATTGCAGCTTCTTAAACATACTTCTTGTGATTACACCAACACTTTTTTGCTCCAGTACTAGAGGAATTTGAAGCAGTAAGTTTCAATGTTGCAGTCTTGTTGGTAGCCATTTAATGCTTCAATCTTGATAAAAGAAAGAGATGAGAGGTAGAGATCGTCCCATCGGGAGTGCCAAAAATTTGTAAGCACGAATTTCTTTATCTACAATAAATAAAATTACAAGAGAATAAAAATTATACAAATAAAATAAAATTAAAATTTATCAAATATGGATTCAATCTCTAATCTAACCTCTTGATTCTTTCCTTTCAAATATAATCTTGAATTTAATGAGCTCCGCTTTAAATGTCGTGAATCTCCTTAAATAAAAAAAATAATGTCAATTTGAGGGCTTCACATCGTAATCTCAAATCAAACGCCAAAAATATATAAATTTCGCGAAGAATACTTTGAATATCATAGATCTCTTTAAATAAAAATAACACCAATTTGAGGGCTTTATACCATAATCTCAAATCAAATACCAAAAATATATGAGTTCCGCGAAAAATGCCTTGAGTGTCGTGGATCTCCTTGAATTTGCTTGAAAAAATTGTTGGACTCCTTCAAAATTTCTATCACTTGCTGGAATTTTTGTTGTGTGTTGAATGAGCTTTGGTCACTCCATTTTATATAGATTCCTAATTGGAGACTTCTAGATTGACTTGAGCTTCTTTAATAGTTATATCTTTGATAAGATAATATCAAATATTAAGAGATAATATATATCAAATATCAAGAGATGATATCGATATCTTTCATTTGATTGGTCCATAAATGTAGACACTTCATCTTTGACATTGTAACGCCCTTAACATGAGAAGGGTACCTCCAGCCAGGGTGTTAATATTCTAGTAAACACCATCCAAAATATATACATAAGAGACTGCAATTATTCTAAAGGAAAAGTTCCTCATGCATATTACTTACTAGTAGTTCATACATGTACATTACTATTACAAACAAAACGATGCCTTCACATCATACTGTTCCATAAAAAGTCTTAATAGTTCAACGTTACCTGATCACATTAACCAAAACCATGTACAATATGTATGATTATGTCTACTCCCACAGAGTTTATACCTCCTATATAGGGAAATAACAAGGAAACAATACAAACCATAATTTTGAATGACTTAGTAAGTTGTAACTACATCAACAATACAATAGTCCAAAGCAGTAACGAGGTATGAAATTAGTAATTTAATCGAACAGTAGCACACTACAAATAGTACAATCAAAAGTGTTCTGGCAAACACACAACATAAGAATACAAAATAAGTAGGGCCACAACCCTCAAATCAACTAAGAATAGCAATCATCATAGCATGTGGTTTAATATAAAATGCAGGTAAGGGAACACGATGGTAAGATTAAGTAACCAATAGAGGTCAAATCAAGAGTATCTTTATAAAATGTGCTGTTGGTAATTCTCTTATCTTATCACTCCACTTTCAAAAATATAGAAATCCTTATTCCTGCGGTCTAAGTGATCGGTTGGGATAATAACAACCGAAGACATGGCTAGCTATATGCCTCAACCCCCCATAGCCAGCTACCTCCAACTGACTGCGGAGTCAGATATATTTAATGGGTATTGGCTGAGGGTTGATCCCTATCAGTTTATTCTGTCGGCCCACCCATAGGCAATCCTAGGGCCCACTCCCAAGGGTATCAATTATAATCATAGATATCATAGAATGTGTCCAACAATATTTATCAAACATATCAAGTCGACATGTTAACACCACACACATAAATTCAGCACCAGGTTGATTTCCAAGAAGACATGGCGATAAAACATATATTTCAAAATCATTTTTAGTTTCCTCGACACAATCGCCAATTTCTGATGAAGTGCAATAAATTAGCATACTATAGTGCTCAATGAGAAGAGGCGACGTGGAATACTATTTTCACAAATAGTTTATTTGTCAAAAATTGTACACACCCAAAATTCAACAATTCCTGCGAGATAAAAATCTCAAATAGGTAGGGTTTAAAAAGCACTGCAGAGTAGACAAGGTGTACTATCAAGAGTATCACAGGAATTAAGGATCAATATGTCACAGGTGAACGAATACTTACAATCAAGACAAGATTGAACAATAGTGACATATTTACCAACATACAAGTGTGAGATAAAGTCTCACAGTGAATTTGATTCATAACAACTCAAGAATCAAGGGCAATAGAACAATTTCAATAGATTATCAATTTTAACCCAAGAGTCAACGAATATTATAGAACAAATAAACAACAATGATCAAATCTCAACACGATTAGGATCAAACGATAAAGACACGACAAAAATTATGTACATTCTTTCCCCAACAACGAAAGCTATTATAAGCTCACCTAATAGTTCTTGTTAGATGCCTCCTCCTTGATCACCAGTAATGTCAACGTCCTCTTTACCTAATTCATTAGACAAGGTATTAGAATCTAATTTCAATATTATCACATTACTTGTTAAGTTATTACATGTTGTTGTTCCTAAGAAAGTTCATACAGGTACTATTCCCAAATAGTTGACTTCCAAGGACGAGGTTACCTTTGGCTAAATATATGACCTTATTATAGCTTCTAGCATTAGTATGATCAATCACTTAGCTTTCACAATTAAGTCCTATGGTTGGTATATTACCTCTAATTTTCCCTAATAATGTCTATTTAGTCCAATTTATTTTATTTAGGTTTGTCCCAAATAGAATTCAGGTTGGAGTTTACAATTAAAAGTCTAATAATTCAAAATCACATTCATGCCATTCGAATCAAAGTTCAATCTCAAGCTCAAGTCAACTCAAATCCAAATTAAATCAATTTAAGGTAAATTTAATCTAATAAAATCAAAATTTACCCAATTAAACCAAATCTAGTCCAATTTAAGGTTTAATTCCAGCCCAAACACATTCAGATCAAAGAGCTAAAAATTCTACCCCTAAGTCACAGTTGATCGTCGCCAGAGTTTATTTGCCACCACCTGGAGCTGCACCTCATTGAGCCTAACCAAACCCCCAACTTAATTTTCACTTCCGCCACCTCCCCGTCGATCAATTAGGCCCAAAACAGCAACTGCGCCGCCATCCACTGCCATGCCATTTTCTCTCAAATTCTCCTTCCTTCGGTCACAATCTCCAAACTGAAGGTACCAGGATATTCCCCACAATGAGTTCTACACAACCAACCTAGCATTTCGAAGCTTCAACCAATAAACCAGCAAACCTACTTTCACCATCCAGCTCCTACCACCGGCCACCAAATTCTCTGTTTTCTTTGGTCATTTTTGGAAAAACTTGATATGATTGTGATCTGGTGGGGGAAGGAACAAAATAGTGGTTTATATTTTGATTTTGAACTAAAAGGAAGCAAAACCGCGAGGTAGGGGGTGAGGGTTCGTTTTTGGGAATTAAAAAAACTTTCATCCTCAATTGTAAATATAACTCAACTTTTTTGTATTTGCACCAGCCACCCAGAATTTTCCACCGCCTACTTTTCCTCCCCTCAACTTTTAACCGCCTTACATTTTGCCCCCAATTTTTCGTTTTCTCCCCCAACTTTCATTTTCTTGCACTTTGATCCCCTTAGCTTTTGAATTTTTGTCGATCAAGTCCAAATAAATTAATTTCTAGTCCTCCTAGTTTTTCTCAAATCTATTAAGGCCCTTTTTAATTTAAATCTTATACAATTAAGGCCTAAATTAATATATTTTATTATTCAATTTCCCTAAATAGTTCATCAGCTTAATTCTTTAATCTTTACTAACATTTAAATTTTACATTCTTCCAATTTTTCATTTATTTATGGTAATTCGGGGTGTTTCCAACACTTATCCATATTTGATTTGAGCATAAAATAAATACTAAAGTATTAATTAAAATTAAATATTTATCTTTTGGAATTAAATTTAATAAATTTCAAGATAAATAAAAAATTTTGAATTAATAACTAGGATATTATTTTATACGTGTCACTCTTCAATTAGGCAAAATTAATATATCTACACATATATTAATAAAAAAATAAAAAAAATGTGTTTGGAAGTGATTTATGGTCAAATTCTTCAATCAAAGTGGGTTTCTAGCTTAATTGACCTGGGTTTGAATTTTGAAATTCAAAAAAAAAAATTAGAATCATGAATTTTGTCAAAGTGAGCATTTTTCAATGTTTAAATTAATATGAGATGAAAAGCGGAGAAAGTATTCATTGCTAAAAAAATAACGGCATATCTAGAATGTCAAATATAAAGTATCAATAAGTTTTGCATTGGATAGACATGTTTACTACAATAGCCCAATTTAAATTATTTGAACGTTTTTGTATCAAATACATAAAATTCTTCGGAGCACTAATCAGATTGAATTGGGTCAATTTAAACTAAATATAAACAAATACAAATTCAAAAAATATGAAATTATTCAAAATTTTTACGAGCATTTTTAAATTATCCATGCTTGTCAAATAAAATTGTACTTTTGGGTCTACCGATATTTAGGGCCGAAGGCTACACTCATATTTGTATTTGGATTTTTCATTAATAATGATACAGTATCCTATTGGGATTGAATGTGGGTTGAATTGGAACTGAGACCAAACCTATTCAAAGATTTGCTTAAGCATGGAGTCAAAAGAATTTTAACAGGTAAAATTCATTTTTATCCATAAGATTTTAATTTAATTGTAAAATAATTTTTATTCTTTAATTGAATTTAATCTCATCCTTTTTGTTATCTTTCAACAAGACTTTCCGACCAAAAATTAGAAAATGAGCAAAAGACCCTTTTAACTATCTTTACATAACAAATAATAAGCAAAATATCCCCAATATATATATATATATATATATATATATAAAGTAAAATGTTCTCTAAGTTTTGCATGGAAGATAGATTTTGAATGGAAAATGCATTTTTAACAAAAGATTCTGTCATCTACATATTGTTCTTAATTAACAATATACCATATTCTATTTTACATTCTAATTTCATTCTCATATCCTACCACTACTTCATATTTTAAATTTAATTTTGAGTTTATAAGTACTTTATCAATTTACTATAATTTTAACTTTGTTTTACTAATGTCCCATTTTCTTCACTTAATAACTAAGGAATGAGTCAAATTAAAAGATTTTTATTAATTTATATACTAATATTGATTTTAACTTTATAATTAATTAATTAATTAATATATTTATTTTGATTTTTATTTTTATTTTTATCTCTTTACTATCGTAGTTTTATCTTAGTTTAATTGATTTCCAACTGATAATGTCAATTTTAGTATGATAGGCTTTTTGGGTCTCAACCTGGTGGAGTAAGTTGACCAGAAAGATAGAGTTTGAAGACATGGGTTGGATTCTGCAGCCACAGAAAAAATGTCAGGCTAGCCAAGAGGGTCCTCAAGTAAGAACCAGCGATCCCCAAGTCAGTATTTCAACATAGAAGTAATTGAACTAAGTAACAATTCATAGAGTGTATGAGAGCGTACCATTACCTATGAATGAAGGGGTATTTATCATCTTTGCAAAGAGGTAAAAAGACGGATTTCTCCTCAATGTGCTTCAGGTTAAGTTATCTCAAATAGGTGTGACTTAGGTCATTTTGATCTAGCCTAAAGCCTTACACTTGGCTAGCTAGCCAAAAAGGAAATCCATACCGCCATTAATGCAAAGGTGATGCGCCATTAATGAGAGGATGATACATTGTCAAATCAATTAATGCAGATAGAATGGAGGTTGAGATGCATTTAATGTGGATGGGATGGGTGGCAAGGCTACCATTAATGCTTCTTTAGTTTGCTTATCTTGACCTCTGTGATTGGTAAAACTCAACCTCAGAGGTCATTTTGAGTTTCCTGAATTGTTAAACTTAGTTTCATCAAGTTTGCTTATTGGGCCAACGTTTTCATTGGATGTGGACCTATCCATGTCATGGTGTGGGCCTAACTATATCACTAATAAAATATTAAAATTAAATAAGATTTTTTTAAATTTTTAGCAGTCAATATATTATCTAATTCTTTATATTTTAAGTTTTAAGTTAATACATATTCTGCATTTTTTAAGTCTAAAGGAATGTTAAAGTAATATAATTTTAAATTTTTGTCCAACAATTTTTAAGCTGTAATTTTTTTTTTCTATATTTGTCTCATATATTTTTATTTTTTAACATAACTATCTATTAGTTTTTGGTTGCATAATATTTTCTTATTTTTAAAAAAGTATATAATAATATTCATAGACTTTTATTTTGGGAGTTTTGAATTTTCTTTTTAACTTCTGGCTGAATAGTCTTGAAATTTAGTTTTCATGACATTATATATATGAGATGTCTTTATATGTTCTAAACTTTTAAATACTAAATTTTAAAGTTTTAAATTTAATTTTACTTGACCATTTTTTGTGATATTTTTATTTTATATTGTCATTTTTAATTTTATTTATTCAACAACTAAATTAATATATAATAACTTTAAAGAATATATGCATAGTACGGGATAATGCTAGTATAAATATATTTAATAACTTATTGATTTACTATTGAACAAATATACAATTTATTTACCTTAAAGTGAAGAGATCTTGTCTTCAAGATTGAGAACCTATGTTAACAATGAAATTAAAGCGTAATAAAATAAATTTAACTAAATTAAAAATAAAATAAAAGCTAAAAACAAATCATACATGTTGCCTTTGATTTTTGGTTTATGGTTTAAATTATCCCATAAAAATGAATGACTTCATTTTTTGTATTGATATATTTATTATTTTAATTATTAAATGGACAATTACTAAAGTACCCTTTAATTTGGTCAGATATATTGTAAGGGATGACCAAAAGGATGAGATTGAAATTAATTAAAATGATAGAAATAATTTTACAATTAAATTAAAACCTCAGGGACCAAAATGAATTTTACCTGAATTTTAACTGACCAAAGTTCTAGGCCCAGTCCAAAGGATGTCCAATGTCCTCTAGCTAAAGCCCATAATTAAGGCCCAAATGACCTATTCCTATAAAAGAATACGTGGCTCAATCCACGGCAATCTGGAAAAACGACGAACTAATATTGCTAAAGAGGACAGAAGTTTACGATAAATTCACCATTGGCCCTTATATCAGAATTTTCTGACATTGAAGTCTCAAGGAAAATTACAAATAACGTCCCCATGTTAAGAAAAATTGGCAAATTACCCCCTTATGAAAAATAAATGTTCAAAACACCATCTTGTGTTTTCTGAAATCATACAGTGCGGCCCTTTTTGGCACTAGTGTTTGCCACGCACTTGTGAATGCAATTGGGTATAGTTTTTTACGCAGGAAAAGTCCATTTTACCCCCATCTTCCCCAATAAATGAAATCTTTTCCTCCCCCTCTCCACTTAACAAACCCATATGTAAAATCCACATAGAAATTTCCAATTTTCTATTTTCAATCTAAATTTTTATTAACAATGGCGTCTTCTTCTTCTAACAATGCAAGGAATAAGTTTAGATTGAGCAAGCCTGCACTTGACTTGAGTTATATGAGGCCTTCAGTATGTAGATGCCTAGCAAACGCTACTTTTCGAGTTGTTGTGAAAGAGAGGAAAAGCTCATTTTGTTAACTTTACTACTGTTGTTCTCTCCAATAGTGCAATTTCTTCGAATGGTGTATGCCAATCAAAGCAACATGGTCTCTAAGTGGTCTTCCAGTTACATATCCATAGGAGTGTGGTGTTGAGCCATGTTATGGTGGTGAGGAAACTGATTTGGTAGAAAAAGAAGTGGTTTCTAGGGTGTCACATGTAGTTATGTATAGGAAGGATGAGAAATCTACAAATGTTGTCCATGTCTATTGGATCTTAGTTGCTATTTTTTTGACAATGTTGGTGGGTGTAATGCTTATGAAGTGAGGAGTTGTTATCTGTAAAAATTGCTGATGTTGTTTATGTTATAAATGAAAACTTTAGTTCTTGCATTTATGTCTTGTTCACAGTCTGAAATGAATGGGATATATTGCTATTTTATAATTGAGTTATGCAATCATGAGGTAAATTGCTAATTTTTCAAAAAGAAAAAATCAAGAATCCATCTTGCTTATTCAGACATCTAGCTAAAAAGTAATACCCAACAAATTACCCTCATCCAACCAATTCAATTCACAATCACCATTGATCCAACAAGAAGAAACCAATAAAATCAAAGTTGTGATGACAAAAAAAATGAGCAAATTGATCAAAAGAAGACAAGTGACAATATTTTGATAAGAACAAGTTACAATGTTCAATAAAGTGCTCCAAACACTCAACATAAGAAATAAATACATCCAATGTATTCAACATATTCCAAATCCCACACAAGTCAAAAAGGGCTTATTTTTGCCTCCAAAGACATGCCCACAGCCACATACCTACAGAACATATAATTGTTTCCAAACACAAAAGACCATATCCTTAGCAGTCCAGAACAGCAATATAACATCTAAAGCTACTGTGCTCTCCTCTCAGCTGCTCTTTTCTTGATATTCTACAACATCTCATTCTCTATTTGCTTCTTCTTTCTCTTGATAGCTTTGGAATCATTGGCAGCCATCGTAGAAGATTGAATTGGTGTGGATGGAGTAGCTAATTCAATTATTGGTTCAAGTGCACTAGTTGATGCATGATTTGTTAGAGGTGTAAAGAAGTAACAAAGACTTATGAAAATCAGCAACAAATCTCCTTCTTCCCTTTTCTCTTCCCCCCAGTAATACAATATTTTTAGGACCTTGGTAAGTTCTACCTTCACCTCCATGAGTACCTTGTTTCTACATAAAGAAAAAAATGAGGCATAGCTAAGTCAAAATATCCAAGAAGCAACAATACTCTACATTTTGGTAGTTAGATACTACCTTCAATACCATAGGATTTTTTTTTTTTTGCATGTTTATATGTGATTTTATATATCATATGGGGCTATTTTGCCTATTTGAAATAAACTGTATCAAAGCAAGCAACAACCAAACTATTTCTTACTTGACTTGAAGATTGTGCCGGCAGATCCACAATGCTTCTCTGAGTTGGATCATCTTGGTTAATTAGAGGAACTTCAGAATCTTGATTATTCAACTATGAAGGAGCTACATCTTGTGGGGTATCAGCAGCCTACAAGATGCATACAACAATGTCAATAAAGTTTATTGAGCATACATATATCCAATTATAAGTTGAAGTCTAAAAACTTAACCTTGTAATATTTAGACTTAGGATGAGTGAGGTTCTTGCATGAAACTTTATTGTGACCTTTTTGTAGATAATTTTTTCATATATGCATAAGCCCCTTTCTTGTTGATGAAGTCCTATGTAATTCATCAGGACCTCTTCTTCTTACCTTACTTGGTCTCCCAACTTTTTCTTTGATTTAAGGTGGCTTCAGAGGTGCAAAATTTGTCTTAATGTAGTCCTTTAGCCCAGGAACCCCATGGATCATATGGTCATACACCTTCAAGTATGTGTCCTTCTTGTAGCAGTCATCAACATAATCTTCCAACTTGAACCTTCCCTCTGAAATATTGCAAAGGCATGACAACATAGATAAGCATTCAATTGGAACATCCCATATGTACATGTTTTTTTCTCCAAATCCACAATGTCATTGTCATCTCGACTATCAACTTCAAACTCCTTGCCCCCATACCATCTAGCATAGCAATGCCTAGTTACTCTCTGGATTGTATTGATCTTTTTAAGGATAATTGGGCATCTAAATCCAACATATTTCTCCATTCCAACCCTCTTGATCTGAATCATTGTCATTAGTTTACTCTTAATGCTTTCAAACAAAGTAATTATTAGTTTGTCCCTAGCATCAATAATATAGCTATTAAATGACTCAGAAAGGTTATTTACTAATATATTAATCTTACAATAAGTAGAAAAATATGACCTGGCCCAGTGTTTAGGGGGGATTTTCCTTAACCATTCAGCTGTTGTCTCAATATTCTCATTCACCTTTGGATCTTTAGCCTCTAACAATTTCATATAATGCTAAAAATCTATCTTCATGCCAATCGATGCTGCCTTCTAGAATAATTTCTTCTTCTGTCCACTAAACTTCTTCTTAAAGTTATCATACTTATGTCTCAAGTAATATTTTTGTTCACTTTCTGGAGCCATATCCCTCAATACATTTATAAGACCTTTTTGCCAATCAGAGATGAAAGTCCATCTCCTATGTCCAATATCATCAATCATCTCTCTCAAAAACCAAGTCCATGTGTATCCATTCTCCACTAGGACAGTTGCCATGGCAATAAGCACCATATTATCATTAGCATCTCTTCCTAGAGCAACCAGGAGCTATCCTCCATATGCAATCTTCAAGAAACATCCATCCAGACCTATTATAGGTCTACAAGCTTCAAATGCCCTTTTCATGGCATGAATTGAGGAATACATTATCTCAAAACTAGGAGGCTCACTCTTTTCAATCGTTTTCAATAAAAGCTTGTTTCCAGGATTCAACTCTCTAATTGTGGCACAATCATCCCACACTTTTCTACATTGTTGGCCATCCACTCCTCTAATCTTTTGCAAGGCATGCCTTCTAGCTCTAATCACTTTCCATGTATTAACATTAAGATTCACCTTCTTCTGGATAGTATTCTTCGACTTATCAGTTGAAATTTTAAGGTTGTCCTTGATAATATGCTCCACTCTTTTGGCCAAATACCTTACCTTTGCAAGGCTATTTTGATCAACTCTTAGACATATGTGTGTTTCTTTGATAGTTTTAACTTGAAAAGTTCTACTTTGATAGATTGGAAAGGCATGGATCCTCCAACTGCAACTCTCATTCTTATATTAAGCTGTTATTCTAGTCTTTTCATTTTTAATCCAGTCAAGCTCAAACCCTTCCCTCATAGCATAATCCCTCAAGGCTTCTTTGAAGACCTGTGCATTACTAAATTTCATCCCTACTACCATCTTGAAGCTTTTCATGTCTTAACCTTCTCTAAAATATGGATGCTTTGGATCTTCATCATTTGATCTACTCAAACTTCTCAATTTATCTCCAGTTCCAGGGTCACTATACCCATCTTCATGCTCTAATTGCAAAGCTCTTTGTGGCTTCTTGCTCTTCTATTTCTTTGCCCTTATAACTTTATTCAACTTATTCATCAGCTCTCTTATAGTGATGTTCCTCTCCAAGAATATATCATCATCACTAGAACCTTCCAAAACCTCAAGTACAAGGCTTGGTGTATCTAAGTCAATCTCAATGTCACTCTCTTACTCATTTGGCACATAATCTCATCTTCTGAATCTGATGGACTACCAAATTCAACTTTGTCATCTTTAGGTTGAAAATCTGCATCTCTGTCTTCTTCTGGACTATGACATGAAGAAGGCTATTTAACTTTGACCTTATCAAGTTGAAAATCAAACTCAAAATCTTTACCAACATTAAAGTTCTGCCAAAACTAAAAGTTTTGTGCATCAGGTACAACTTCTTCAATAGGGTCATGATGTTCCTCTTGTTGTGTAAATGCATCTTCTCCATGTTCAGCAACAGCAGACTATTCTGAAGGTACAACATGTTGCTATCCTTATTTAGTTACATGTTCTTTTTCTTCATCTTATGCATCAGGTAGAACATCTTCACTAAGATCGTGATGTTCTTCTTGTTGTACAGATACATCTTCTCCATGTTCAATAGCAACAGGTCATTCTAAAGGTATAATAGGTTACTATCCTTATTCAGTTACATGTTCTTCTTCTTTTTCTTGTGCATCAGGTATAACATATTTAGTTGGATCATGATGTTTTTCTTGTTGTGCAAGTGCATCTTCTCCATGTTCAACAGCAAATAAGTTGTTCTAAATGTACATCAAGTTGCTATCCTTATTCAGTTACATCAAAATAAACACCAGTTGCTTTAGTCAAATCAGGTGCATCATGTTGCTCTTCTTACACAGGAGCTTCTTGTTGTTCATAAAGTACTTAATCTTCAACCCCTTCTAGTTGAGGTTGTTGTGTACTCAAACCCTCAAACTGCATCTCATCTGGTTGTGTCTCCTCATTTATAGAACTAGCTCCTCCAACATTTTGATCAACTTCCATGTTGTTGCTTTTCTGAAGTTTTCCCAAGCTTATGATATCCCCATGCTCATCTATAACTTGAATTGGATCTGCTACCTCCTCCACATATATCTCCACAGGTATACCCAGACCTCTATAATGGTTCAAAAGGTCAATTATGTTGTAATCAGTAACCTCACTATTAATTTGCTTGAATCCAAGTTCAGATAGAATACCAGGTGTTTTATAATAGAAGTTAACTATCCATTTCTTCCCTCCATGACTAGCATATATGTCCTACAGAAGATCCAAGTTTAAATAGTCTAAGTTTAACTATAGTCTGTGAATCATTGTCCCAACTCTATACATTAATTTTGGTGTTCTCACAAATTCACCACCTGCCCAAATTTGTAAATCATGGTACTCAACCATTTGCATGACAGAAATAAGGAAAATAATCAACCATCTGCATAAAAGTAAGAAAAACATTCTATTGAAAAACTTTGGAACCTATAAATGAAAATATTTATTAAAAATATCAAACTAATTGGTTATAGCAAAATAACTACTTCAAGAATAAAAATGCACTATGTGAAATGATAAAATAATCACAGTAAGCATAGTATAATGCCATTAAATAATCTAGGATAAGTGCACTGTCAAATATTGCTTTAAACAAGGTAAGCACAATGTTTCATCTCTTTCTTATGTCCTGTTTTATTGGGACCACTAAGATAACATATTTTTATAAAGACCCTACATTAACAAGTATAGACAAATGGGTACAGAAGTTTTGACTCTACATTAACAATAGTCTAACAACATCATTCGAACCCTAAAAAGGCAAAAACTAGGCCACAAAAACCACACAAACGAACAGTCCAGCAATAACAATATTTAAATAGCATATAATAAAGCACAAAACTCCATCTACACAACAAAGTCAGAAAATGGGGCCTTACGACATGCTTTACCATTTTAAATAAAAAACACACAAACGAACAAGAAAATAATTTCTTACAAAAGTACATAATAGAAGAACACAAAAACAAAAACAAATAGAAAAAGATAGTTTACATACATTGTGGGTGACTAAATCCTCAATTCCAACGCCTTCAAACCACTCTCCAAAATGGCCTGGGCCTCCGATTTTAATTAAATCAACTTACAA
Organism: Jacaranda copaia; assembly: GCA_014898725.1. Lineage (NCBI taxonomy): Eukaryota > Viridiplantae > Streptophyta > Magnoliopsida > Lamiales > Bignoniaceae > Jacaranda > Jacaranda copaia. The sequence continues at coordinate 747,981 of JACGDI010001224.1, forward strand.
TTGCAGTAAATAGTTGAATTTCACAGGCGATTTATGGATATCCAACCCACAATTGTTGATTTTAGTGTTCAACATTTTCACTCTCCCTAGAGTGTGCAAATTTAGTCCAAAAAATGAGCTTTGAACTCTTTATTTTCATTTGAAGATAATTTTATCCATTCAATGTAAGAATTGCTAACAATCTTTCAAAACAAACTGCAAGAGGCAATGAGTTGGACTTTTTAAAACACGAAGAGGTATTTTAAACATTTATTTTCATAAAGGGGTAAATTGCCTATTTCTTAAAACACATAAAAATCCTCCTCTCTTAAGTGACGGCAGGTCTGGACTAAAAAACCTCAATCCCACCCACAAGCAAAACAACACATGTTAATTTACTGGTATCTAATTTAAAAATTGTAAATAATATATATTTAATTTATATATATGTAAAGTAGCATCAGGTATTATTTAGATATATTATAATATTTTTTACAGATTTATAATAATATCTTATGCTTACATATATCTACTTTACATATATATAAATTAAATATATATTATTTATAATTTTTAAATTAAATACCCGTAAACTAACATGTGTTGTTTTGTTTGTGGATGGGATTAAGGTTTTTTAGTCCTCACCGTCGCTTAGGAGGGAAGGGTAAATTGCAATTAGTCCTCGAAGTCTCTGTCCGTCTCTTTAATTTTATATTTTACGAGTCTGCAATTTGTTTCGCACGAAAGGAAAAATCGGCCACTGAACTTCAAATCCAACTTAGATTTTTCAAGTCAAACAGCTTAAATGAGCAAGCTCTAGGCACGGACATTAGGAAAGGAGCCGAAAGGCGAAAATGGCGATTTCTATGGTTTCCGGGGTTTTAATTCCAGTGCCGTTTTTCCACAAAGCGAAGGACTTGGGATTTTCTTCGCTTTTGTGCAATTCTGCAAACCCTCTTCGTCTGAATAATCATTATTCAAATAGGAGTTACAGTTCTGCTTCCCAACCACGGCTCCCCGGGTATAGTAATCTCGATCATGGTTACTCTTGCATTTTTATTTTTATTTTTGATAGTTAATAGATAGTCTTGCTTATTTAGATATTAGTGATATGCTTTGTTTTTATCGGGTTTCTGGGTTTTTAGTTGAAATTCTGATTGATTCGCTATAAACTTAAATATTTATGAAAAGAAAATAAATTTTAGGTTGTCTTGATATTAAACTCAAATTTTCCGTTCAAAAAAAGCGAAAACCTACATATGTAAGTAACTGTCCTATGTTTCAGCTGTCAATGAATAAACCCAGATCTCAAAAGTAATAGTTTGACCTTTGATGTGTTAGAACTGGCCAAATGAATCTTCTATGACCTGATAAATATTTTAAATTTACGAAACTATTGGCTCTGGTCAGTATACACTGTTCTTCTTTATTCTTTTACTTAAGTCAATGAATGGAGAAGTGCTGATAAATTCTTGTTTCTTCTTTATGCTTTATATATTCTTATTCCGCATTATGTGTTTATTATTTCCTTTTTGATTCAGAAGTAAAAGGTTGTTTCGAGTTCAAGCAACAATATTGCAAGAGGATGAAGAGAAAGTGATTGTGGAGAAGTCATTTGATCCGAAAAGCTTCCCAGAAAAGGAAGGAGAAGGTACCTCTGGTGAGTCGCCCGATGGTTCACAGCCCTCCAGTCGTTTGGAGAAGTGGATTATAAAAGTTGAGCAATCTGTAAATATTTTTCTCACGGTATGTGTAGCATTTATTTAGTTTTTTTGGCATGCAGTTTACAGTTAGAAAAAATAAAGCATTTGCTGCCAATGTTCTTTGTTTGATGAACAAATAACATATGTCAGTTAATAGCTGAAGTTTTTGTTTAATATCCAAATAATACTTGCCTGTTAGAACATATGGCTCAAGTACAATTCAGTTTTACATATGCCATTGTGTTCTGCTTTCTTATTATAACCAAGTTTCATTGATCATTTCAGGATTCAGTGATAAAGATCCTTGACACCTTGTACCATGATCGTGATTATGCAAGATTTTATGTTCTGGAAACTATTGCAAGGGTTCCTTATTTTGGTAATGACTTGAGTTTTACATCATAAGCTGAATGATTCTTTTTGTTGTAGAGTGGTTATGATTGAGGAACATGTTTTTGGTAGAATTCTTTTCTTTTATGGTACTTAAGAAACATGTGCTACACTTAAGAAAGTCATGTTTGGTCACTTCCTAGTTTCTTCTGGTTGTCATTCAAACATTCTTTATCTGACACTCCTCAACACATATGTGGACTCTGGAAGTTTTGGATGAAGAACAAATATGTGTATCAAAATATGGATAGCTGGGCATAATATTTTAAGTGTTTCTAGAGAAGAAGAGAGCACTAAATATTCAATATCCTTAGGGACATAACATTCTTATCTACAGAATATTTGGCTTGTTTGCGTTACAAAACTAGTTTGCAGACCAACATATTTAATTTGGTTCTTTGTTTTTTCTTAACTACTGTTTTGATAAGTTGTGGCTCTTTTTCTCTGTCTTGGCAGCTTTTATGTCTGTTCTGCACATGTACGAGAGTTTTGGATGGTGGCGAAGAGCCGACTACTTGAAAGTTCATTTTGCTGAGAGCTGGAATGAGATGCATCATTTGCTTATTATGGAAGTAATACTCTTCCCCTGAGGTTCTTTATTTCTTGTCTGCCACTACTTGATCATTTTATGTATTTACTCTTTCTAGTATGCTTATCCACAACGTATCCAGACTGTGACAGTCAGCTCGAAATTCACATAATTGATGGACATTAAAAAATTTGATCATCATGACTAAGACTGGACCATTGCAAGGAAAGTAATTTTTGGTTTTAGAGCAGAGACAATATTATCAAAGTAATCGCTACACAGTTCACAAGTACAGAAGGGCAAACATTTTGATACCTGTTCAAGTTTTTTTCCACCTT
>JACGDI010001228.1:7500-53616 GCA_014898725.1 Jacaranda copaia
TAGCTCTTAATACATGATCATTCAAATCAGGTTTTTTTGTTATTGGGATAGGTGAATTCTTATAGATCCATCCCCCGAAGGAACCGGACATGATAATTGTTTATCATCCGGCTCGAGCAAGACTCAAAAGAACCAAATGAAGCCATAAAAAATCTATGTGTTGGCTATATCTACACATATATGAATGATTCAATGTAAGAAAAGTTTGACTCTTTCTCTGGAATTGCAACTATCCATTGCAAATTTTTCGATTCTAAGTCTAAGTAAATACTCAATACCCAAGTCGGCTTCCAAAGTTGATCATGATATGATCAAGTGCTTTCTGGGTCGTCTCAGACTTTACGATTACTATGTTATCTCCAAAATAGTTGGAGATACACACAAAAAAGGTTTACTTGTTACTAATTTAGTTTAGCCTATATTTTTCTTTAGATCTCTTGTTTCACTCCGATAGTATTATCAATCATATCAATGCAGAGAAAATGAATGCATTTCCATACTATTCAATTTTAAGTATAAGTAGGAAATTAATTAAGTGAAATAGATAAAGATTCTGTTTTATTTTATCTATTTCACTTAATTATACTAGATCTTACAGAGCCTGCTCATGTACAACACGATTTGGATCTGATCATAGAAAAGATTCTTTTCAAACGAACCAGTCTATCTTCTGTATAGGGGTTACACGGTGGTTGGAAAAAAGACACATTTGGTTGTGAATTCCAATGTGGCAGACATATATCTACATAGACCAATCAATAGTTCAAGTCACACACTCCCATAATCCATTTTCTCTTCGAAGAATTCCCTTCAACTCCATAATATTATTTATTTGACACGATTAGTTGAAGGGAAATATCCAAATCCATGTCTTATTATTTTCAATAATCCATACTTGTAGCAATAAAATCCTATTATTCCTCCTCTAAGTGATAAATGATTGATTACAAATATCTATTATATATCTTCTCTATAAAGGACCAGAAATACCTCGTTTACGTATCATTGGAAAGTGCATTAACATAAATACAGCAGTAAGAAGCGGCAATACAAAAGTGTGTAAACTATAAAAATGAGTCAAGGTGTATTGTCCCACATTAGCACTTCCGCGCAATAATTCTACCAAAGGTGATCCTATTATAGGAATAGCCTCAGGTACACCTGTTATAATTTTCACCGCCCAATAACCAATTTGGTCCCGAGGTAAGGAATAACCAGTTACGTTAAAAGATGTGGCCAATACTGCCAAAACCACACCTGTAACCCAAGTCAATTCGCGAGGTTTTTTAAATCCACCGGTGAGATACACACGAAAAACATGTAGAATCATCATTAGGACCATCATAGAGCAAAAAATTCCACCTTTTATAAATCCTTACAATAGCTATAGAAAAAAAGGGTCCTTCCCTCAAGTTATTAAAAGCATTAAAGCTCTTCTCAAGTACCAACCTCATATCAAGGAATATGTACAATCTTCCAAGATTAACCAGTACGCGCTTTGATTTTCTAAAGGAGAATAGTACATGACCCTTTCTATCCTAATAGAGTTCATATTCGATTGGAAAAAGAAAGGTTACACCTATTTTTACCTTAGATCCTATCCAACTCACAAGACAACTTGAAAGAAAGGAACTCGAGAAGTTCATGCCCATGAAGCGGATACTAATTATGAGTTATTACACCAGACTCATTTGAGAGTAAAGTCCTCTAGCTTTCAATTCTAGAGACTTAGTGATGGATATGTGAAGACCATCTTTGATGTCCAAAAGTATAAGGGTCATTAGGTGTCATCTTCCAACAGATAATAGTTGTACCAATTCCTACACAAGCAAAAGACCTCTATACTCCTCTAAGTGGTATTGATCTAAATGGAAGAGCTACTTAAATAGACAAAATCAATAGACACTTTATTTAGGATGTGGATCCCTTGGGGTGTGATCCACGGTAATTTTGTAATAAATGGGACTCTAAAGATAATGATGACAACTACAACAGTCGTTGCATTAGCAACCTTGTGGTAGGCTATCACCAACCTTGGCAACAGTTAGGTGCAGTTGTGGGAATGCCTCGTGTGTGCCTGCTATGTGCCTGGCCAACTAGTTGGGTAGTGACCTGCCGTAGGTGTGCATAGAAACTATTTTTATGCTATTTTGGTGATTTTGGCCTATCTAACTTCATCATTTCATCCTCATTTTGAAGTATAATGATTGTATAAGTGCTTAATGTAATGCTAAACATTTTTGAATGCTTTTAAAGTCAAATTTAAGTTAATCTTCAAGTTTGTGAAAAATTGAGATGCATAAGAATCATGCTTAATTTTGCCTCAAATTAGTTGTTTATATAATAAGCACTTAATTCTTTGATTTAATGTCAATTCTAGTTATTATTCATTTAATTGTTGAATGGATAATAGATGAATAGGGATGAATATGAACCTTTAGTTTGGTTTCATTTAATTTCAATGTTGAATGAATGGGTTGTATTAAATGAGGCTTGTATGCCTCTTGATTTTCTACCTTGTAATTGTTATGAGAGTATAACTCTAGGGATGTTATTTTCTTTTCTCTTATAAATAGTTGCAAGGAAGCGAAGAAGACTAAGAGGATCAAGGAGGCTTGAAAACCCACAAATGTATAAGGTATATTCATGTAATATATAGGATTTACTAATTTAATCAACCTACCTAAAATCAATTAAGTAGTGCCTTTATAGCACTAAGTGCACTAGTTGGTTAAGGCTCATGGTCATCCCAATCTTAGATGCATGCTACGTTTATTTACTTATTTGTGATTTCTTTATCCTATTGATATATATGATGTATGGTTAGATACAAAACCTAAATAGGCAAAGATAAAAGTTGATGAGATCTTCCAAGCAATAAAATCCCTCAACTTAGCATAGTTTAAGTACTAGAAATATCAAGTCAAATTAGATAAAAATTAAACTGGGTTTTAATTAATCCAAGCCCTCTACCATTAGGCAAGTGACATGATATACTACCCTAATTTTATGTCAGCTCATGAGTCGTGGGACACAATTACAAGAAATCTGTGATTACTGCCTCTACATAAGATGAACTTTAATTTAAAATTCACTATAACATTATCTCATAAGCTATTAAATGATCGTAGTTGAATTTATAATTAAAGATTGATTGGTATATTCGACTTAAAACCTAATAGTATAGTTGTCTAATGAGTCGTGGGTCTATCTAAAAAGTGAGGCAAAATACATCAAGGATTGCACAGAGATACAATTGGTAATAGTTATCTGCCTTAAGATCATTAGTAGATGTCTCATAAGTTATTGGTCCATAAGTGATGCCTTTGTACCTTGATTCTCAATAGGAAATGTGATTTTCTGAATTCCTAAAAGGGTAAGAAATTTGATAAAATAGTTAGAGCAAAACATACTCGAAAGACCAAAATCATATTTTTATATCAAATTCAATCATATACTTATATTCTTTTCTTCCCTTATGCAAATTTGCAAAATCTAAAGAATGGCTAAAAATCCGTTTAGCATTATTTTGGAAACTAATAAACTAACTAAGCCAAACTATCTCGATTGGCTTCATAGCCTCAAAATTGTTCTTGACTCCAAAACATGGACATATATCTTAACTCAAAGTCCACAAGATACCATTGGCAAGGATGCCGATCAAGAGACCTATGAAATGTTCACTTAATGGGTAGAGGATGACCATCAAACGTGTTGCCACATGATGGCATCCACGTCTAATGAGCTCCAAAAGTATCATGAAAACATGAAGAGTGCCATTGAGATACATTTGTATGGTGTGCAAATAAGGCACAAAGATACATGCTATCTAAGGAGCTCTTTAGAAGTAGGATGATTGAGAGGTCTAGTATCCATGATTATGGTCTCAAGATAATTGAGCTTATTGAGACGTTTGCTACTTTAGAAATAGTAATGAACAATGACCTTGATCTTTTAATCCTTGCCGAGTTTATTTTATCAATTTGTGATAAACTTTAACATGTTAAAACTAAACGTCCCAATCAACAAATTAGTCAACATATTGGTAACCACAGAGGTGAAAATAAAGAAAAACAAGATTCTAATGCTTGTTTCTTCCTCTCAATCTAAGGGCCCTAGGGGTAATGAAAAAGGAGGTAAGTAGAAAAAGAGTTCTTCTTTGAGAGGGAAACAATCATTAAAGGCCTCCGGAGGGGTTAAGAATAAAAAAGAGGATAAGAATGGATGCCACTTGTTTCTATTGTGGCAAAATAAGCCATTGGAAACATAATTGCAAGGAGTACTTTGCAATCCTTGGGAAGAGTATGTTTTTTATTGAAGTGCACTTAATTACCAATTTTTCCTCATGGGTATTTGATAATGCATATGGTTCTCAACTTTGTAATTCGTTATAGGGGATGGAAAGAAAGAGTCTAAATGATGGGGATATGATCCTATGCCTCATAAATGGTGCAAAGGTTGTGTCCAAGGTTGAAGGTATAATAAAGTTAGACTTCGCGAATCTTTTATTGTACTAGATCCTTGTCCCTATGTACCAAATATTGTTAAGAATATTATTTCAATTTCCATTTTGGGCAATGAAGGATATGTTTCTCTATCTTAAATGAAAAGTTGAAAGCAATGAAGAATGACTCTTTAATAGCAAATGGTACATTAAGTAATAGATTGTACATTTTAGATTCCTAGCCATCACTTATGCATATTCAACAAAGCAACAAAAAAAAAGTTAGATGACCAAGAAAATACATAACTTTTCATGCAAGACTTGGACATATTTTCAAAAAGAGGATGAACAAGTTAGTAGCCCTCAAATCACTAAATGTTAGTGGATTAGAGGATTTACTTACTTGTGGATTTTGTTTGAAAGGAAAGGTGACCAAAGCTCCTTTTGTAGGACAAACAAAGTGATTCACAAGTCCTTTATATTTGATCTATACATACATATGCAGGCTACTAAGAGTTAGTGCAAGAAGAGGCTATTTTTACTTCATTATCTTCACCGATAATTTCACTTAGTTCAGACATATGTATCTCATGAAGTACAAATCCAAAAGTTTTGAAAATTTCAAAGATTATAAGAATGAAATAGAGAAGCAATTAAGATTAGTATCAAAACTCTTCGATTGAATTGTGTAGAAGAATACTTAAGTTCTAAATTCTTGGGTTGTTTAAGAGAGAATGGATTCCACTTGGCATACCCCAACATATGGAGTGGTTGAAAGGAGAAACCACACATAGTTGGATATGGTACGATCTATAATAAGCTTCATCGATGTCCATATCTCCTTTTAAGGATATACCCTCGAAATGGCGACAAGGGAACTAAATATAGTGCCCTCAATGTCAATGCCAAAGACACTGTATGAGATGTGGTTTGGGAAAGTGGCCTCTTACTCTTATCTAAGAGTTTGGGGGTTTCCCACCTATGTCAAAAGGCTTGCAAGAGATAAGTCTCATACAAGAACTATATTGTGCAAGTTTGTGGGATACCCAAAAGAGTTTTTGGGCCATTATTTTTATGATCCCTTGTAACAAAAGGTGTTGTTTCCATGAACACCACCTTTTTAGAAAAAGAAGTTTCTATTAGATAGTAAAGGTTTTGTCATTGAACTTGATGAGGTTGAAGACGATCGTATTATCCCACAAGTGATAGAAACTAAAGCGAATCATGAGCCTATCACAAAAATTCCTACAAGGTCATACTATATCAAGAAATAACTTAAAAGGTTTGGTTTTCTTCAGAAAATAGGGCCAATGGATAGTGATCCAAGGACTTGCGAGGAAGTTATGCTAGACATAGATTTAGGTCATTGGCTTGAGGCCATGAAATCTAAAATCCATGTATTCCAACAAAATATGGACTTTAGTAGATCCATTGGAGGGTATAGTTCCCATTGGTTGCAATTAAATCTATAAGCGAAAACTATAAGTAGATAGAGAGGTGATGACCATTAAGGCTAGATTAGTAGCAAAAGGTTGTACTCAAAGACTTAGTATTGACTTTGAGAAAAGATTTTCACTATTTCTATACCTAAGTCCATAAGGATTATGCTTGCCATAGTCAGTAACTATTACTATGAAATTTGGCAAAATAGATGTAAAGATTGCTTTTATCAATGGAAACATTGATAAAGGAATTTTATGTGAACTAACCACAATGTTTTACATCCAAAGAAAGTTAGCAGAAGGTTTGCAAACTCCAAAAGTACATTTGTAGACTCAAGCAAACATTACTAAGTTAGAACATACATTAGGACAAAATAGTTAAATTGTTTAGCTTTATAAAAAATATGTATAAGCTATATGTGTGTGAAAAGACTAGTGGAAGTTTGATATAGTTTATTATACTTTATGTCAATGACATCTTTCTCAGTCGGAATGAGAAAGAGATGTTAAAGTGTACTAAAACATAGTTATCTTCACAATTCTCCATGAAAAAAATAGGGAAAAGCATTTTTCATATTAGAAATATGAATCTATAGAGATAATTCAAAGAGAATGTTAGGGCTCTCCCAACCCACTTCATTGATAAAACACTGAAGAGGTTTAGTTTTGAGAAATCCTAGGGAGGATACTTCCCAATAGGACATAGCATCTATGTCTCCAAGTTTATAGCTTCCAAGAACAAGGAGAAAAGAAGAAGTATGTCTCACATACCTTATGCGTCCACCATTGGAAGCATAATGTATATCGTTCAATGTTTGAAACAAAATGTAGCTCTCGCTCTAAGTGTAACAAGCTGCTATAATCTAATCCTGGTGAGAGTTACTGGAAAATAGTGAAAATAATCCTTAAGTACTTGAGAAGAACTAAGGACTTGTGTCTTGTGCACAATAATGGAGCATTAAAACTTGAAGGGTTTTTCAATTCTAGTTTCCAATAAGATGAAGATGACCTCAAATCCACTTCTAGATTTATATTTTATCTCAATGGCAATGCGGTGAGTTTGAATAGTTCTAAATAAAACACCATGGTTGATTCCATTACTGAGGCATAATACATTATAGCATCACACATCACAAAAGAAGGTTTCTGAAAGAAAAACTTCATCCAATAGTTTAATGTAGTGCTTAGCAAGCAAAAGCTAATAGTTATCTACTATGAAAATAATTGAGTCATCACGCAAGTAGAGGAACTGAGATCTCATTAGCAATCCAAGAACATATTGAAACATTATCACTTAATTTGAGAGATCATTGATATAGGTGACATTCAAGTGGAAAGAGTCACCTTAGAAAAGAATATAGCAGATCCACTAACTAAACTCTTAACGCAAAAGGTATTTGAAAGACATCTTGAAAAGATATGCTTAAGGACATGGGAAATTGGCTTTAAGGCAAGTGAGAGATTGTTGGAACAGCACCCCGCAAGCTAATTAGATTGGCATATAAAACTACTCCATGTAACAGTCTTGAATGAATATATTCAATAAAATGGCCATCTTTATCTAACGCATTTATGTGTTTTTCACATACATTTGATTAGAGCCCTTAACTTATACCAGATTAGGGACTTGGTCATACGTATGATGCTAATCACAAATAAGTCTCCAAGGACATGATTTTAAATATTCTGAGTCATAGAATCTTATTAGATAAGGCATCTAAAATTTGAATGGACTTGTACTAGTGATGCATAGTTCAAGGAGTTGGATGTTACCCCATTTCATGGGCAATCTATGTTAGACATGGATACATATTAGTGGTTGTTTGTTAGAGAACAAGTTCACTAAAGACTTGCTTAGAGAATCCATAAGGTAGTTGTAGTGGCATATCGATAGTGGCAAATTCTCTAGCTTTTGATAGCACATATAATTAATCCTTTGACTTAAGGTTCTATAGTAACCTTGTATTTGGGTCCTTATGCTTTGATTTGGCTCCAACCACATAGTAGATTGCTTAGGGCTTACTGTGGGCACAAGTTACCAAAGTATAGAGGTTGATGAGTTCTAAAATGGGATTCACTTTGTCTGTCTATGAAGAATGGGTTAATCTCCTATGTATTCTAAGATGATTAATTCCAAAAAATCCTTGCAAAAGGTGATATGGCAATTTGGAAAAGTTTTGCCAAAGATTAGGTCATAATGAGGAATTGAACATCAAGAATAGATACATAGTTATTAAGACTATTAGAGAACAAGCAAATATCTTGCTCTAGACCTTTTTGGGAGATAGAAAATAGAAAGACTGTATTTGCACGACAATCAAAAGTGGTGTTCACCCTCAATTAATTCATCCAGTAGGCTGGGCCCTATAGGCTTGTGCTAGACATTGACTATTGAGATTCTATACTCTTCAATTAATAGATTAATTAATAGCGTGATTAGTTGAAAAGAATTTAAACTGGCTCGAATATTCAATATTCAATAAATCACAAAGAATTTTGATCCAATGTTTAATTAATTGATGAACTTAAAGGGTCACACACAAAAGTCTAGAATGCTCTTCACTTAATTGAAGAAATTATCTAAGAAGTTAGATAATTAAAGTGATCATGTTTATTGGAGAGAGAAAACTAATTGACTAATTATTAATTGGTCACAATGGCTTGATTAGTTTAAGTGTTAAATTAACCAAAATAATTTAAAGAGTTAAATTAGACTAATTAAAATAAGAAGTTAATTTAATTGGTGACATGTGGCAATTTAATTAATTGAAGTCAACTTAAAGAGTTGCATTGATTTAATTAACTTAAGGAGTTAATTTAATTATTTTGGAAATTTAATTTTGGAGAGAAAATTAAATGGAAGAGTCCATTAATATCAGTAAGTTGGTATTTTAATTTAAGAAATTAAAAATGCTACTTAACTAACCACTTGGCATCTTAGTGGCCAAGTGAGGAGTGTGTGATAGAAGCTTCCAAAGGCTTCTACCTAACACTATAAATACACCTCTCTCCCCAACTTTTCTGGCCACTTTGTGCCATTTTCCAGTTATATTTTCCCTCCAATCAAGTGGTGATCTCATGTGTTGAGAGAAACCACATACTAGATTCAACCACTTTCTCTTTTCAATAACTTCCACACACATTATTTTTCTACCTCTTTCTTCCTCCTCATATATCTATATAATTGAGAGTGCTTAAGGTGTGTGGACTTCTTCAGAGGCTCAACACTTGTGAGCTTTAGATTGGTGAATTAAGTTCCTTCAAGGCGGTGGCCATTTTTGCTTTTTTTGGTGACCGATGGTTTTGCATCTTGAGTTGCTATTTTGCCACTATTTCAAGAATGCCTTTGAGGAGTTTTTGGCAGCAATAGCTTCAATGGTTGCTATCCTTTGGAGAGGAGTTTAAGTCCCTTGGAAAAAAAGGCGAGTTTCTTGCTTGGAAGAAAGTTCTATTGTGAGAGCTTGCTAGTTGCCCTTTATTTTTATCATTAATGTAACATTATCCAATCTTTTTAATCCATTATTGAGGAATGGAATAGATCCTTGGATTGAGGATGTGTTGGTTGTTTTTGACTCCTTTCACAAATTATTATAAATCCTAACACCTCCTCATCATTTAGAGTCCTCCCTAAATCCTATAAGGTAAGTGTTAATCATTTTAAGTTGAACATTATTTACCTCCTAGAAGTTCATCACCATATATAATGTAAAAATTATTGGCCAAAAAATATTCAAGTTTAGCCAACCAAACATAATGTTAAAAGTAAAGGCAACCTTCACCACCAAGAGGTTCACTATATTGGTCACTTACAAAGTAAAGGTGCCTAGGGACAGTGGAAGAAATATTTCCAAAAGGCTTCCAAAGTCTCCCCCTTCAAACCTATGAGGCAAGTGTTAATCACTTTAAGTTTAGCAATATCTATCGCTACTGCAAAAATACATCGTAGTTTGGTCTCATTGTCCACTAAGTTCTATTTTACCCTAAAATTAGTCCAATAGGGGAAAAGTCACTAAAGAAATCTTGTTCAAAAAGAAATGGATTTCATAGATAGGTATGTTTATCCTAATAGATGGTTTTGACTCTATTAGGTAGCTCTAGCCAATGATCTATGAGCATTTTTTGAATCAACCCCGATAGCTTTTTGGAAGTAATGGCAATAACACCTACAGTCGTTAGATTATCAATATTGTGTGTCGAGGAAGCCCTTTTAAATTTTATATTGCACTCAATGGACCTATGTCATGTATATAATGTTCCTTATTGATGTAGTTCTTAGGGCTGCTTGGCTGTTTAGCATCTAATTCCTTCAAATATCCATGTTACATCAACTTCTCAATGTTATCTTTCTATAATATCATCCTTTTATGACAACATTTTTCCATCAGTTTCTCTTTCTTAGATAGAAGAAATAATATTTCTCAAACTTTAGTCTGCTAGGATTATCTACCTCTTTTTTAGCCTCTTTACTAAGCCTTAGTGCTTGACTACTAATATCTTTGCCTTCGATGTACTTAGTAAGTGTATCTCATAAGTCTAGTAAAGGGAGTATACTCATGCTCTCATCTACTCCTAGAAAAACTTGGCTCATCTTCCCTTGTTTTCCACCTGAGATTCTTTGAAAGGGCTACTTTTTCCAACTATGCAAATGTATTTCTTGGCTCAGATTAAAAGGTCTTTCAAAATAGCTAAGGGCTTTCTTACCATGGACTCTTTGAGTTTATCATGTCTTAATTTTTGCTATATAATGTTAGGTAGTTGGTCCTACTTGAGATGGGAATTCTCATGAACAACTTGGATGAAACATGTTAATGTATCCATCACACCTTCTCCTTCTTTCATCCCTCTTTCTGTTTGATAGCCAATAGGTGTTGGCAGACTTTGGATATTTCTTGTTAACAAAAAACTATGCAAGAAGTAAGCTTCAATTGCTTAAGGCTAATAATTATACCAGCTAAGTTAATTAGTTGACCAAGTAAAGGCATGTTTTCTCAAAATCAAACAAAATATTGCAATAAGCTACCTTATTCAAGGCCTATAGTTCCATGAATACCAACAAGCTATTGGTGTTCTTAGGAATCTCCAACTCCATCTAACTCCAGGAGATTAGACATCTTAATACCATTAGGGACCTACTTAGCTAGAACAATGGGGTAAAATGGGTACGCTTAAGAGGAACAACCCTATGGGGAAGGTACTCCTCATCACCTTTGATTATGTGCATATGTATAGTAGTCTGGGGAGTGGATCAACATATCAGTCTTATGTGTAGTGTTAGGGAACTAAGTGACTACCTTTGTAATGGTTCAGGAAGAGACATCTTTAACTAAAGCTAATAAAGCGTCTTATATAAACCATAGCAAGGCCACATGTAGAAGGATTCTAAAGTGCAGGTGGATTCCCCAATGTTAGGGAAAGCCTTATCTGGTTTCTTTGAGGACAAGAGCAATCATCGTTCTCCATTATTTCCATCATATTTCTCTTCCAAAGGGGTAATATGGGTGTTCAATCTCAAGTTCTAGGTCTTGTCTATATTCTCAGCATTCAGTGAATCACAAGGTTCCTATATATGTTACTAACGTGATACAGTTTGGATTTGGATGTGGAGATCTCTTTAGGAAATAGTATTTTTAGAGTAAATATTTTGGGTGTTTGATTCAAGATCGCATTGGCTCTGATAATTTACATAAGTTTAAAATAAAAAAAATGACTTCATTTTTCCATCATTAATGACAATATCTATTGCACTATCATTTAGGTGTTGCACTACTATTCCCTATGATCCATCTTAATGCTTTATACTTTATACGATTTTGGGGTGATTTGGCATATACTGAGTGCACCAGTTGCCTAGCATAATGATCATGTCTAGATTTATAGCAATTAGTTTTTGATGATATAAATATTGTATTATATTAAATTGTGAAATGAAAAGGGCAAAAATTGATTTAAAGGAAAAGGTTGATAAAAATAAAAAATAAATCAATTAAATTTATAAATTGACTCAAAGAAAACACTTTTAAAAAGGAAAAAGGAAAAAAAATCAAATAAAAAGTAAATAAATAATATTGTATATTCAAGATAGCACACAGTCTTAAATTTTCTTTCATCAAATCTCATGAATAAGTTAATCATAAACTGAGTTACTAAAAGTAATTCTTATCAAAAAATACAATATAGATACAGCAAAAGTATCCATAAAAATTATCTAATATACATTATATCTAATCAATAGGTTATACGCACCTTACAATATATTATATATTCTAGAATTTGGCTAGCAGAAAATTCAAATAAAATGGCGCAAAAAGTAAGACAACCATCACATCTTTTGCTCAGTTATTCTACTTTCCACTTGTAGATTATTTTTTCCAGGTAGTTTTTAGCCAAGTTTTTATTGAAATACAATGATAATGACAACTTTTTTCTATTCTTAGGCCTAGTTTAATTCCAAGATTAGGCTGGATAAAGCATTTTATCCCACCTAATACCTTGTTTACTTCACAATATAGAAGCCCAAGATAAAGAGAGAGCTCGATACAAATTTTGAATTTTGAAGGATGAGACATCCCTCAATTTTGCTGTGATGAAACAATACTGCAAAGAAGTTAACATGGATGCCATAGTAATCTATCAAAAAAGTCCCTTCAAATGTAGACTAAATCATCTCCATGCCCTTTATTTGCCACTATTAACATTTCTTCCATGCCACTGTTCACGCCATGCTCTGCTAAAAGTTGGTCTTCGATAAAAGTTTAGCTTCTTCCCCATTACTCCCCAATCTTTATTCACCACCACTTTCCAACCGGCTTCTTCCCCATTATTCCCTAGGTTTTTCTTGCTAGCACTTTGTAGCAGGTTACAATGGTGGTAGTTTTTGTTCACCACCGGTTTTAATCGTATTTGTTGAAAAATATAGGCACCACCGCCGCTAATAAAGGCACTACTGCCACCACCAATGATCACCAAAAAAAATAGCGGATGAAGGACTGACGTTACAGAAGGAAGACTAAATAGTGCTAGATTAATCAGATGAGAGAGAGTCTTGAAAATACTCCCATTTCTCCATCGCTTTAGGATTAGGCTGTTGTAAATTACTTGAGAGAAGGACTCTTTTGTTGTAAGTGAAAAGAAAAAGAGAGTAAATGGGAAAGAAAAAGAGTATTTAGTGTGATCAAATTGGGAAGAAAGAGAGAGTGAATTGAAAACTTTTTTTTGACTTTTCTTTAAAAAAAGGGGGTAAACAAAGGTCACATGTTTTTGTTTCTCTTTTTTAACCAAAGGGTGTGTTAGTCATTTTAAGAATTATCCCAATATTATCATCCATCAAAATAAATAATCTGACAGTTATTCACTTGTATCATTCATATCATTTCACAAAGTAAATAGAATTTAAAAAGTGTAAAATTATCCTAATTTTATTCGTCATCCCTCATTTCATCTTATCACTCCACATCCCATACCATCAAGTAAATAGGCTCTTATATTATTACATAATACATACTAATTTAGTTTAGCAAATTGAAAGAAGCACAAACCATTACACTTATAAGCAACATATAGAGATAATACTCAAAGTAAAGAGTTTTAACTTATAAGATAATGATATTTACTACTAAAGAAAATCTCAAAGGAATTTTGTGATGATTTTTGAGAAGTAAAGAGTTTTAACTTATGAAGTAATGATATCCAGTATTAAAGAAGATTTTAGAGGAATTTTGCAATGGAATTCGAAAAATTCCATTGCAAATTGATGCTTGTGTGAATTGTGAGATGTCTAAAAATTTGTTGCAAAAACACTTGCTAGAAAATTTTTGGGCCCGTCTCTCCATAGAAAATTTTACACTTGGTTGATGATTAATTTCAATGTCAATTTTGCTAATTAATATAATCCACCACAACTTTTTTTATTCTTATTATAATTTGCAAGGAATGTTTCCATTGCAAATGTTATATTTATATTTTTTACAATTTATGATGAATTTTTCCATCATAAGTTCCCCCGGAATTCCATCAAAAATCAAAATAGAAAACCTAGTAAATGTCTTTTTTCTGCTCCTTCCCTCTCTCTTTCTTCTTTCTAACCATTCTCCTGCCACCATGTTCATTGTTTCCTCTCTTTCTCATTTTCTAACAATCACGATGACCATCATCCGCCGTTGAACCCCTACCTCGTGATCCTCATGCATAGTGCTCCTCCCATCACCGTTGGATGTCTCCATTCTCCTTCCACTTCATGGACATCATCTTTCCCCCTTCTACTACCACACATCACAGCTATTGTTGCCACCACCATACATCATCGTTGTCGTTGCTGCCACCATTACCCCTACAATAAGTATTAAGTTCATAGTTTGTTAAAATTTTTATATTATTTTTTAACTTGATTATTTGTTATGTTATTAATTCTTTTAGCGTTCACTTAAGTTTTAGGACTCAACTTATTGAATTTTAGTTTTAGGTTTTTATATTATTTTGTAATATTATATGTATGTGTTCCATTGCCTAGAGCTAAGTTACAAATTTTGTTATGTGATTTTTGTTTAATTATAAATTTTAGGATTTATATTTCTTAATTATTAAATTTAATATTTATATTTTATATTATAGACAAATAACTTCGAAAGCATAATATGATTAGATTAAATAATAAATATGATTTAAAATGTAATTATAATTAGAATACTTAGAATATAGCTACGTAGATGAGAGGACAAAGAATGCTAGGAAGTTTTTATCCAATTAGCCATGTTCAATTCTCTTAACTCATGAGTAATAAAATCTAATATACTTTATATTGTCAGAGAGTTTCTTGCAGAAGCAACCTCTAGCTAGTCCCAGGGTGATGTCGATGGGAATGTAAGCACTAAGCAGTTAAAGTTTGAGTTTTGTACACATTTTGTAGGGGCTTGCAACAAGAAAGGTCAAGGGTATAGCTTGGGATACCAGTTGTCATCCACAAGCTACCTTGTGTCCTTTGAAGAGCCTCCATCCTTAGCTTAAGCGCATTTGAAAGCACACTTAAATGAGTATAAGATAAAGGTAGTGGAGCTAGATAAAGCTAATGAGAGCAGACCAACAATGATCGTACTATATGCTTGACCTCATATTTACATATGATTTATGATAGATAATAGATTAGTGTCAATGGAGTCATCATCTATTTTATAGTAACAACTTGAACGTTTGTGTGGCACTAGGATTCAAATATTTTCAAAAAAATTGAATAAACTAGTCCACACAACACTCCAAGGATCTAGACATGCATAGGATTCATATTTAGAAGAGGAAAATACCTGGGTGAAAGCATAAAATTCGAAGAGCAAGAAACTCTCTTCAACTGTCAAACAGGCTCTTCACTGGTGCAACAAAATCACCACTGATTTTCCCCAAGATGGACTCCTCCATTTTGACTGAAATGCTTACTAGAGCTCCTAAACCCTTTGAAGATTCTTCAATCCAAATTTCAGGCCAATCAAAACTCTAGAGGTACTCCAAGTAGAGGCAAAAATCGGCTGCCAGAAACAACTTCAGTCAAAAGCAAAAAGCAACCAAAATAGATTGCTTATAATACAAATGTCCACACACCAAATCAATGGCCCATTCTCTACAAAAAGGCAGGAAAATATGCAGAGAATGAGGGTAGAAAGGTTGAGAATATTGTGGTGGAAGGAGAAGGGAGAAGGAGAGAGTGATGAGAGACTAACAACTTAGATTCCCACTACACAATCTTATTGAGAAAATATCACACAAAATGTGCTCACCTCATATGTCTCTGATCAGCCACTATACCATATCCATATATAGGAATGATCACACACGTCCCACAAGGAGGTGATGCCAAGTGTCCCTTGCTTAGGTAGCCACTAACTCTATGATTAGTGAATTTAATTGAAGCACAAATTTCATCTAATGAAATGTCTTGAAATTAAATTATAATTCTTATTAAATGAACTCTTTATTTAATAATTCTCCCAAAAATTATCTCTCCAACTTAATTAAATTAAATACTTTAATTTAACTAATAATCGTTTGACTTAACTCTTAAGTCAAAGTGCTTAACAATTTAAGCTAGTCAAAATTAACTCAACCCTTAAATTAATGTTGATCAATTAATAGTCATATGACATCAATTAATTAACCTTTAATTAATTCATACTAATTTAACTCTTAAATTAATTTGACCAATTCAACAATTAAATTGATCAAGCCAAAATGACTACAATTTTGCCTCCTCCAAAAATCGGTCATGAATTTTCTAACTCTTAGAAAATTCTCCTTCCTTCAATAGACCATATCATTGGATTTTGTGTATGACCCATTAGGTTCTATAATTCATTGGATATGAGCTCACAAATCCTTATGACTTTTGGAATATCAAATATTCACTTTAGTTTAAACTCCTTTAAACTAAGCGACTCAATTCAATTAACTCATTAATTAAAGAGTACCCAATCTCCATGGTTAATGTTCAACCTCAAGCCCATGGAGACCAACTAATTGGCTGAAATAAATGCTCTTGAAGAACCATTCTAGCATTACACGTACCATTCAAATACGGTCATTCTGTCTCCTATCTCCTGAAAGAGGCTTAGGGCAAGATATTTGTTGGCTCTTTAATGGCCTCAATACTATGTTTCTATTCTTAATGTTCAATTCCCTTTGTGACCTCATCATTGGATATACTTTCCCAAATTATCACATTACCTTACATAAGGATTTCTTAGAATTGATCATTATAGAACACATAGGAGATGCACTCACCCGACGAGGAGTCGGATTTCATTTTGGAACTTATAAACCTCTATGCCAAGTAGCTCATATCCAATTTCCACCCAAACGACCCGCTAGGTGGTCAAGGAAGAGTCAAAGTATGAGGACTAAATACAAGGTTATCATGGACCCTCAGATTAGAGGACTAATAATATACACTAGCGTAAGCAGGAGAACTAGCCACTACCAACTTGTCACTACGGCTATCTAGTGGATTCTCCGGTGGGTCTTCAGTGCCTTGTTTTCTAATAAGCACCCACTAACATACACTTGTATCTCATACAGTTGCTCGTGAAATGGAGCAATCTCCAACTCTTGGATTTATGCATTGTTAGTGTAAGTCTATTCGGATCTTAGATGTCCTATCTCATAAGATCCTATGACTTGGAAGATTTAAGATCATGACCATGTGAGACTTATTCCATGATCAACACCTAGTGTGTGACCAAGTCTCGTAGTCTTATGTGACCTAGGGGCTTTATCCAAATGCTAGTGAAGTAAATAAAGAGCATAAGATGAAGATGGCCATATAAAGAATATCATTTAATCAAGATTGTACCATGAGTGAAATAGTTTACAAAGCCAATCTCATTGGCTTGCAAAGCACTATTCCAACACAACAAATACTATCCACACTCATGACTCAAATACAACACATCATGTATGGTGGTTTACCTTTAGCCTCTTCTGCTTTGCTTATGGGTCAATCTCCACCTATATATAACATGCATCCTCAAGATGATAAGGCTGATGATTACATAGATCATGAGGATGGTCATATTACCTCTTAGTTTGGTTTTAGTATGACTATTGGATATTGTAATATGAATAAATTTGATTTTTAGATGAATTACAATAGATGCTCAAAATTTTATTTTTGTTATTTGTTGGATTTTTTTATTTTTTATGGATAGGGTTAGAATGAACGTAGTAAAGGTATAATAATAAAATTTTAAATTTTATTTTTTAAAAAATAATCTTTTTTACCAAGATTGTAACAAAAATTCTATTGAAAAAGTTCAAAAAAATAATTTTTCATTTTTACAAAATCAAAAAATATTAGACAAATTCCACCAAAAATCCAATAGAAATCCATCTAAACTTTTTCAATGTATTTCAAGTATATATTCTTTTGGACACTTTTCAATCCTTGATATGTCGTTGGAAAGTTAGAGATGACATATTGCCATTTTCTAACAACCTATTTAAAAAAAAAAATCTACAGAGAAATTATTCAGACAAAACATCCACCAATTTTATTTTTCTAAATAAATTTTTTTTTGTCCCAATGGATGGTAATTCATTTGAGATTTGTCTAAAATTCTTCTTTTCTTATGGATGTTGCTAGAAAAAAGTGTTCTATTTTTTTGTGTGTAATCAGATATGCATGCACTTGATCAAGACTCAAATACTCAAATACTTTTTATTTTTGGATATCTAAATCTCTTTATCTTTAAAATACTAATGTTGCTTCCATGCATATTCAACAGACTATTTAACACCAACTAAAATTTTTTGTCTATGGTCATTTCAATTTGGTAAAAGTCTATTACTATCAACTATGATTAATGCAACAATGCATATTCTATTAAAAAGAAAATCCATTCAAATCTATTGATACTGCTAAAATTGACTATAAGAGAAATTCGATAATTTAACTAGAAATGGTCCACTAACTTATAGTTAATTAACCAAGTATAAAGGCAAAAAACCCCAAAGACAAGTTAAGTCCATAAAAAAGGGTGAGAAAATCCTGATAGGCCTAAGCCCATCAAGACTAACATCTATAGATACTGAGTCCCAGAAAGAACTTGAGCAGAAGAAATCATTTGTAAAAAATTACAGACTTGGAGAACTTTTGAGAATAAAATCTCTCTGCACGCATATCAGAGGAAAAGAACCAACTAGAATCACTATCTATTCAAAATGATCCTACTTTATTTTCATATTTGGATAAACGGATATTAAACGGATCGAATACACTATTTTCATATTCGTATCCGTTTAACTTTTCAAATATTCGAATACGGATATGGATTTGACGGATATTTAAAAATAATATCCAAATTCATATCCGTTGGATATCAATCTAATTCAAATATATCTGTATTGGATTATAATTATTCAGATGCATGAATATTTTATTAGACCCATCAGTATTTAAATTATTATTTTATATTCATATTCGATGATAATTATTTAGATATCCATTTACAAATATTTAAATATGTGAATCTATGAACCTATAACAAATACATATTTTAATTAATAGAAGAAACTATATAATTTTATTAAAATGAAAGCAATCAAACAAATAGCATAATTTTTAATTAATAATTGACTTTATAATCGATTATTAGTACTTTTTAATAATAATGATGACAGTTAAGTATATTAATTATAAAGTCAACCAACAATAATTATGTTGATTAACTTTATTCTTCAATTTTTATCCATATTACAATAATTTTTTAAATTTATTCTTTTGTCTTCCGGATTCTTCAATTATAATTTATATATATATACACATATGGATTATGCTATTTTTATTGAAAAATATAAATAATATATTATATAATAAATATATATTCAGACCAGATATTAAACAGATTGGATATGCATTTACCATATTCGTATCCATTTATAATCGGATATCTACTAATCGAATATGGATAATATCCACTTTAAATAAATGTAGATAAATTTTGTATAAATGGATACGAATGCAAATGGTAAACAAATTTTTGAATATCCATTTACAGTCCCACTCACCAAGCATGCCTTGACTTAGTTCGATTAGATGCCTGTAGGATCTATTACTGGATGGGAAATGCAGCAAATGTTTCATTCATAATTTCTCTACCAACCACAAATACCCTAAAACATTGGCCTATCTATTTATCTAAGTCACATAAAGCGAGAGTGGGAGCGAGAGAATGGAAAAAACAAAAAAAATTTGGGAGCAGAAACGTCTTGAAGCACATTTAAATAATAACTATTAAATATATTATACATGTATATAGATGATATATTCCTATAGATTATGATCAAAGAAGAAAAAATATGCAGATACTAATATAATTAGTTAAATTTAAGGAGTCAAAAGACTCAACGTTATCTTATCTAAAGATTCAACTAATAGATTTTTTTCATTTGTTCGCTATCAATAAGCAAAAGACTAATTGATCCAATCTAACTCCATACAAATACCCATTTCTATTTACTAGACTAATATGATATACATCAAATTCATGAATTG
Organism: Jacaranda copaia; assembly: GCA_014898725.1. NCBI lineage: Eukaryota > Viridiplantae > Streptophyta > Magnoliopsida > Lamiales > Bignoniaceae > Jacaranda > Jacaranda copaia. The sequence goes on from JACGDI010001228.1 coordinate 27,416, forward strand.
CACTAGCTATCTAAAAGACAAAAACGAAAGAAAAATGTCTAAAAATTAAAAAAAAAAAAAACCAAAATCTTAACATTGATAACTCAAATGTTAAATAAAAATTAGAGAGACAAAACAAATCCTAAATTATAAGATAAGAATCCCATATTCACGAATAAAAAATAATTTCCCTAAACACAATCGCTTACAACTTTTTATCTTACCATCAAATAAAAAAGTCCCAAATTATTGCAAAGAAAATAACACTAATTTCATACTTAATTCATGAGTATCAAACATATTAAAAAATCAAGACAAAGATATCAAAGAGTTGTTGTAATGTTTTCAATTCGAGTTTGATTTTGAAGGATTTGAATTTTGAGTCTTGAGAATTTTATTTCTAAAAATTTTAAGTTGAAAGAGGAAATGGTTTTAACTTTTAAAACTTAAGGGTTTTGATTTAAATTGGGGTGAGGTCATGGGGTTGAGCATTAGGGGTATTTTTTTATATCTATTTTACATAAAATATAATTTAACATAAACATTTATATTTTAATAAAAAATAAATAAATATATAAATCAATGAGTAAGATTTAGTGCAATTTAATGATGTAAAGCGTGAACCAGTAATAAATAGAGTGCAAGTTTAAAAAATTTAAGTCAAGATTTAGTAAATTGTAAATTTCCTCCATTAAAAATTAAGTTTGTTAATTATTGAAGCTTAAATTGAGAACTAAGAAATTTTAAGTTGCTTTAGACTGGCACTCCTGCTCTTAATTTGCCAAATTGTGATTGGAGCTCTGGAGTGATAGTAAGAAAAGAAGGATTATGTGACTTAGCTATTTACCATTAAGTAAAAGGATGAAGGATCTTTCTAAACTTACCTCAACTGCTTCTTTCATGCCATCCATGAAATCCTTCATGTCAACCAAGAGCTTCTGTTTAACATCATCCAACAAAATTTTAAACACCTCAAATTCTAAGAGTCAATTGCTGGAAAACCTCTTGCCACACTAGAAGAACTCCTAATGCATGCTGAGAAGTCATTTGTATAGAAAAAGTTGTAATTCCTAAAAAAAGCCCATAAATAGGAGGCACATGATGAGAGGAATAATAGTAATAAGAAGCAAGCAGACTAAAGACGCAGTTCATCATATGCTTCTACGTACATGCCCTTCGCTCAATCCCAGACAGAAATTCTAATTGTAGCACTGCAATGCACACTCATTCACCAACCTCCGTAGAAAGCCACAGAAGACCTTAAGAAGCCAAGGTCTAACAAATAGTATTCCTATCATCATGCTAGTGGACACACCACAGATGAGTGTCGACACTTGAAGGATGAAATCGAGAAGTTAATTTATAGAGAAAATCTCAAAGAGTATGTGGCTTAGAAGATGTCCGGCATAAAGAAAAGCTTACAAACAGAAAAGAGTGAAGATCACTAGTGTAGATTGGATAATTGCTTGGATCTCAAGGAACACTGTGTTACTATAACATAAACAATCTCCCTATAGTAATAGTTATCCCAATAATTACTAAAGACTCAATCAACATAAGAAAAGTGGTAGTGTAAGCAGCAAAGCAAGCCCAAGCTCATGCAGTAGATCCTATTATGGGGATATTTGAAATATGTCTACCCATACCTTATATCACTTTTAGAGATGAGATATGAAACTTGGGAAAGGAGCTCATAATGATCTGCTAGTAATCGCAACATCCTTTGCTAACTTTTGACTGAAAAAGATTATTAGAGGAAAGTGGCAGCATAACAAACATCTTATTTCACAATGCGTTCCTCTAGCTTGAAGCAGATAGTGTGAAAATGCAGAAGAACAACATGTTCCTAGTAGGATTCATAGACGACTCAATAAAGGTATTTGGAAAAACTGTTACCTCTTTCCCAAAGCACTCACCTAAAAAAGGCAACAAAGATAGTGAGGTTCCTAATTGTTAAGTCTTCATTCACATACAACACGATCTTAAGGAGACCAATCTTGAACTTGTTCTAAGCAGCAATCTCAATATACCACTAGAAGATAAAATTCCCTATGCCAAACAGAGTTGGGAAATTGTAGGTGACCTGAGAGTAATTAGAGAATGTTACACTAATATCCTGAGAAGCATGAAGACTTCCACTCCTAAGCATATCAAATAAAAGGCCATCAAGGTAACCAAGAAAGAGACAAAGGCAAAGGTGTGCTGTTGGACTCTTAATGATTGACAACATGAATCACTCTTGATAATGTTTGATCACATTGCTTGTGGCACTCTTTGGTGGGAATTATTTACCTTAGTTTATTTCCTAAATTTGCTAGTAGTGTCTTTCTTTTGATTTTAGAACAAGTCTACCAATCTAAGAATGTCACTTATTTTTGTCACTACTATTTTCTTCAATAAATTTATATCCTTCATGTTATAGTACTTTCTTTTATAATTTTGATCTTTTTAGAGACTACACACCCTTCTCAGAAGTGCTCTCAAAGACCTATATGAGTAAACCTATTGTAGGTCCTAAGAAGCACATAGTAGCACCCAACATAATTCCACCATATTGCCTTTCTAAAGATACATGGTTGCAAGCATAAACCTACAATAGACCCCTAGGAAGCACTTGGAAGCTACTCCAAAAAAGCCTACTAAAGGCCTTCTAGGAGACATGTGGCAACTCGTTTGGAAATACCTATTAAAGACCTTTCAACAGATACATGGCAACTCCTTTGAAAAATCCCATTAAAACTTCCCCAAGATGCACGTGGTAGTTTCTCTTTAAAAACTTACTACCTCCAATAAGTGCATGATGCTTACTCTAAAAAAATATTCACTACACTACCCTTTGGGAGGCAACCTAAAAAATCAAGCAAAAAGCTATCCCTAAGTCCTGTAAAGAGGAAAGAGGTAATATCTTGATGCTTAAAAAAAAATTCTAAATCAAGTTACTCTTCACCTCAACACTTAAAACATTGATATTATTAGCCATTCAACTTAAACCTAACATTAACTTAGCACCTTCAAAGTGTTCCATCTCACAAAGATATCGGCCCCTCTCAAATAAATGAACCTTAAAAGTAGATGAAATGGGGGTTCTGCACCTCGTTAAAGCAATTTCATTATGTGCTACACTTGCAACTATAAGGACAATTTTTTCCTACCATTTTTTAGAGTGAAACACGATAGTTATTTCAAACCCATAAGATTGATCAAGGGTCTACACGACTTCATCAAATAATTTCTCAAAAGCATTGAACAATTGATGAAGGCACAATGCCCTCAACAAAACTAGAAGTAACTAGGACTTTCTCCCCCACCCAAAAAGGACTTTAGTGAGGGCCTCAAAGTAGGTGCCTACAAAGCCCCAAAAGGATGCTTAATGTGAGTGCCCAAATATGAGCATGCAAAATAAGCATCCACCATAAACATCCAAGGAAGGTGTCTTCCATGGGCACTCTAAACACATAAAAGATACTTGACCTCTACACCCTGGCTTTCAAAGCATGACCACTCACTTCACGCAAATAGGATCCACTTATGGAGCTCAAAGTTCTAGAATTCACTTATTATGCTGCAAAAGCAATGAAACTCACATAAAATAAATTTAATATGGGGCAGAGAAAACAAAGGACCATAATGTTAATTGTTAGTCATTCATTTGGCTTCATATTCGAACAAACACAAATAAGTAAAAACTGAAGACTTTATAGAAACAAAAAGAAAGGTAAACATTCATAATAACAAATAAATGTCAAGCCAACACTTGGCATCTAACGAACAAATAACAACATGAAGGAAAAAATATGCCAAAACACTACTTAAACTAATTGGAAAATGTTAAGTAGTATCAAGTCCTAAACAAAAGACATAAACCCTATTGCTACTACTACACTAAGCAAAAGGTCTTCATTATTGTGGAAACGCTTTTGTTAGTTCCTCTAACATAGCTTCTGTCCCAACTTCAGGACCTTTTCTAAACTCTTTAGCAGCAAGATTAATAAAAATAGTGGGGCCTAACATCAATAAATCCTCAACAAGAAAACACTTGATTTCACTCAAAATACGACAACTTTAGATAGTCTGCTCATAGATTACCATCGCCTCTACCTCAACTACCTCAAAGAATTCATCAAAATCCTTGAACTTCTTAACTAGATTCTTGTGGGCAGCATATACAAGAGTCTTTGCAATAAAGGAATCTAGGAAATTTTCCCTCTCTTCACCTACATAGCTTATCTTGTCTTCAAATGCTTATACTCTTTCAGTAGCTTAGCTAGCTCCTGCTTTTTCTAAATCTTTTGCAAAGCTGCTTCTATGTTTTCCTTCTAAAGGCAACCCTCAATTGCCATAACTCCTTCCACCTATGAGATATCTACTCCACTAAGATCCATCCCTATACTCAATTATGCAAGAACACATGATAATAAAAAATCTATATATTACTACAAAGAAAATAAATGATAAAAATAAATCAAAGTGAAAAGATAAATACTTACATGGGCAAAGTCCCCAACAATTACCTAAGTTAGTTGAGAAAAAAAGAATAGATCCAACTTTCTTTGATCGTACTTGCTTAATATACCCTACATGCTATCAACACTACAAATAGTCTCATCTAAATCCCAATGGAAATCTACTCCGCAACTCCGCTGTAGGTCATAATGAAAGAGTACCTTACCTTCATGGCATGGAATTAATATTAACATATTTTTCACTACCATCCTAACTTGTACACCAGCCATACATAGACTTTTTCTTTACTTGTTAAGGGAACCACCAAGTGGCGAAGCCTAAAGCGGTTCTTCTAAAAATCTCATGTCTTGTCTTCCCCTATGCCCCACCACTAAAACTAAGCCACAAATTCAACACTTCTTAACAACCTACCACCAATACTAGAGTTGTGAACAGAGCACCTTAAGATCATTATTCATGGTAGGCACACATGCCATAAGTGTTAACAGAGCACATATCGCGCTCAAATATCGGCCAACGCTTAAGTGATGCCCATTTAGTGGTGTTTCCTTATGACACTACTCTGCAACACACCTCTCATGTGTTTCTCCTTTTTCTCTCCAAGTATGAATCCTAGCAAAATAAATCTTCTTTTCTACCTTAAAAAGAAGAAAAACAAAAGGAGAGTATGCAAAGTACTAGCCAAAAATAAATAAGTGACGTCGAATGGGGAACCAAACAACCCTACTCCAATAAAACGCATATGAAGGCCATAATGAACCTAGCTTAAATGAATTAGAGAAGTAGAACTACTCCATTTAAGTGGAACACCCCAACCGTCATCTCAAATAAAAAAAATACCTATCCTTCTAAGGACACATCAATGAAGGCAACCCACACAAGAACTTACTATTTTGATTAGGGAAAGAGTGGAAGAAAGGTCTATTTCACACCTTGTGGACCTAAAACAAAGTGTGATAACTATCTAAAGATACTAGCAAGCCTAATTCCTTCAAATGCTACCAAAACCTAGCAAAAGATGTGAAAATATTGAGCTTGAATTGACTCAAACATATGTTGTAGCTCTTCACTATTTCAGCAAGAGAGTATCTGGAGGGTGTGAAAATCGACAAGTCAAGTAACTACTGAAGAAAGTATAATATTAAGTAGGAGGTAAACCATATTATCTTAACTCATTCGGCTTAGTGAACACTTGACATCTATCACCTTGGTAAAGCTACTATCCACAACGAAAGTGCCTTAAGACTCTTCATCCAAAAAAATCTTCTTCTTCAAAATCAAGATTAGTTAATGAAGACAACTTTTTAGCTTTACCTATACATTTAAACTACTAAAACTCTTTAAAATTTTCTAAGGCTTGGACCATGATATGTCCAACAAAGAACTAAAACACTTAGAACAAGCAACAACACTATGAGGAGGAAGACCATCGTGAATATGAACTAAACTTGATGACCCACGATTGCTCAAAGCAACCATATTCACACTAACTGTAACTAGCATTGGCAACTGATTGCTAGCTAACAATGCCCATAGGCCACCCAATTGAAATGCCCTACAATGCCTCATCCTCAATACACTATGGGGCCTCAAGGGCGAGCAACCACCAAGTAAGGGCATCATGTGTGAAGTAACGTATAGCACAAGGATCCAAGTTATAAAGCAAAATTAGTTAAATAAAAACTTGACTACACTTTATCCAATGATCAAATCATGCTCTTAAGATGGATTTGGATAAGGAAAAATACCTTGATTTCTTAAAATCCAAGGTAGAAAGGATGATAGTGTTAAACTCTTCCAAACTATCGCCACCTGGCACAACAGAGAACTAGCAACATTTTTCCTAGAAAATCACCCCTGATTGAACCTCAAATTTGGACAACAACTTTGAGGATCTCCAGTAAAAGTTTCAATAAAAAATAAATCGACAAGGTCACCAAAAACTCCTCCAAATGTTCTATACAGCAATGGATCTATCAAAAGTAAAGCTTTTCAATTGTAAAGCCTCTAATGAAATTATCCACACACCCAAGGCAAGCTCCAATTAGCTCTAGTTAGCTAGATCACCAAAGGATGAATAAAAGATGAAGGCTAAAAAGTGGAGGGAAGGTGAAGAAAAATGTGTAAAACTTCAACACATGAGTGGATCACACTTTGGGAGGGAAAAAGAGAATCTAGCATGAATAGCATCAAGTGGCTAGCCACCTCTCTATTTATAGACGAGGGGATGTGATACAAGTTGGCATCACACCTCCCATGAGGCAAGTACCAACTAAGCAAGTCCACTTGTATGTGAAATGTGAATTTCACTTGTATTTTGAATTTCATTTGGAGTCTTCATTTCATCTCATGAAATGTCATCCAAATTAATTTTAAATGTACCTTAAATGAACTCCTTCATTTGAATTTCTCTTCGAAATTAATTCCTCGCATTAATTAAACTAACTCCATAATTTAATTAATTGATTTTGACTTAACTCCTTAAGTCAACTAACATAACTCTTTAAGCTAGAAGGTTTTAACTTAACTCCTTAAGTTAACTTGACTAATTAATTATCATATAGCACTAATTAAATTAAATCCTTAATTTAATTAGTCTAATTTAACTCCTTAAATTATTTTGATCAATTTAAGAATTAAATCAATCAAACTAAAATAACTAAAAATTAGCCAATTATTTTTCTCCACTAAATCAATCGTAAAGAATTTTCTAACTCTTAGAAGATTCCTTTCATTAAATAGATTTTTCTTTAGATTTTTGTGTGTAACCCATTAGGTTTTCTAATTCGTTGAACATAAGCTCACAACTCTTGTGATATTTTTAATATTTAAACATTTACATTAGTTTAAACTCTTTTAAACTAATAACTCAATTCAATTAATCTCTATTATTAATTGGAAAGTACTCAATCTCTATAGTCGATGTCTAGCCTCAAGCCCATAGAGCCCAACTAATTGATCAAAATGAATATGTTCTTTGTGAACCATTCTAGCTCTACTTTACTATGCAAATACGGTTATTCCATCTCCTATCTCCCGAAAAGGGCCTAGGGTAAGATATTTGTCAACTCTCTAATAGCCTCGATAACTATCTTTGCATTCCCAATGTTCGATTTTAGTTTATGATCTCATATTTGAAGAAAACTTCTTTTTCAAATTATCATACTACCTTGCGTAAGGACTCCTAGGAATCGATCATTATAAAACACATAGGAGATGCACTCATTCTTCACAACAACAAACAAATGGATCCCATCTTGGATCTCACAAACCTCTATATCTAAGTAGCTCACACTGAATTTCAACCCAAGCAACCCGCAAAGTGGTTAAGCAAGAGCTAAAACATGAGAACATAAACATAAGATTACCATGGATCCCCAGGTCTAAGGACAAATCATATGTACTAGCATATATTGGAGAAATTGCCACTACCAACTTGCCACGATGGCTATCTAGTAGATTCTCTGGACGAGCCTTCAGTAAACTTATTCTCTAACAAACACTCACTAATATAAACCCATGCCTAACATGAATTGCTCATGAAATAGAGCAATATCTGACTTCTTAGAATTATGCATCGTTGATGCAATTCTATCCGAATCTTAGATGCCCTATCTTATAAGATTTTACAACTTGGAATATTTTAATATTATGACCATATAAAACTTATTTCATGATCACCACCCAGTGGTGACCAACTCTTGTAGTCTTTTATAATCTAAGGGCTTCTACTAAATGCTAGTGAAGTGAAATAAGCATAAGATGAAGATAGCCATTGAAATATAAATATCACTCAATCAAAATTGTCTCACAAGTGAAATAGTTGACATGCCAATCTAATTGGTTGTGGGGTATTATTCCAACAATGCGGGTGCCCTAGATGTTCACCATAAGGGCTCAACCTTGAGCGCCTAGGATGAGGCCCTATATGTGCTTTATGGGCACCATTAATAGGTGTTGCACAACCGCCAACTTTGGGCACCCAATGAGCATTTAACAATTGTGTTGTCATTGACTAGCCGGTCAACAAAGAATAGGTAGTTATGACCTCTCCTTTACTTCATCTTGTTTGACTACTTAAAGATTCCTTCCCCAAGTTTGACACAAAATTAGGTTTACTCTTACACATATCCTAGTGAAACCCTCAGATTTTTACTAACCCATAAAAGTTATGAAAAAAAATTTACAAATTAGAAAGCCAAGATGAAGAAATAAGGTAAAGACAACGTGAAATAAGAAAAAAGTTACCTTAAGAACTCATCTCAGCACTCCTATTGGAACATTTCTTCCTTTTTTTGTCTCTCCTCAAATTAAGTTTGAATTTACCTTCTTTTCATTAATTCCTTGGTTGCTGACAAAACCACATTTATAGAATACCTCGTAGAATCTCAAAGACTTCGAGACCTAGTAGACCTCAACTTAAGCAAAAGTTGAGAACTCACAAACACATGGCTCAAAAATAATTATTTAATAAATCTTATTTCTATCAAATTTGAATGAAGAAAAAAATTAACAAGCAAACTTATGACATATTTTTTCTATGAAATTAAAATCTCCACATTGAAAATAGGAGGACTTGATGATACTGTTAAAATTAATTATAAGAGAAATTTGGTTAATTAACTAAGAATGACCTAATATCTTATAATAAATTAACCAACTGAAAATGCTAAAAAGCCGAAAAGATTAACTAAGCCCATGAAGAATGACAAAAAAAACCCTAATAGGCATAAATCTACCAAGACTAACATCTAAAAACACTGAATTCTAGAAAAAATCTAGGTAGAAGAAATCATTCACAAAAACATGCCAACTCTAAAGACTTTCGAGAAGAAAATATCTCTCTACACGCACTCCAAAGAAAAAGAACCAACAAAAATTTCATGCTCGATTGTCATACAACATTATCTATATTATTATATGTAACACAATAGTACGTGCGATTTAATTAAAAAGATATACCATGCAATAAACTTACTTTTCATGATATTTGAATAATATATCTATGCATATGATGAGGGTGAAAGCTGTATTTATTAGTTGTGGCTAGGTTTTTGATAATCGACATGTCAGGTCAAGTGAATGAGCTTCCAATGTAGCTGTGTTGAGTCCTACAATTACTAGCAAACGTCAGGCTAGCAAGCATGCTCTCCACTATGGTACTCTAATGCTCAAGTCAGTATTTGATTAACCCAAAAAATTAAGCAACAGAGTGAAGGATTTTAGTTAAGAATGGAATACCTGTGAGAGGCTAGTAATGGAGTATTTATAGCCTTCTCCAAATGATTTATATGTCTAAGATACCCTTGACGTTCAAAAATAGTTTTTGTCCATATGTGAGGAGCATTAGGTCTTCTCACATTTGAGTACTATTTCAGGTGGCTTTATCTCCAACTTTCATAGGCAAGATAGTACACAGAGGTGACACTTCTCCTGCTTGGCATGGCAGGATAGGCGGTACTAAGGCGGCATGCATCATTAATGCGGAAACATGTTACCTGCTAGAGCATTAAATGCGATAGAAAAGGGATTCTGCAGCAAGTTGACCTATCGAGTCAACGTCCAAGTTAGAACACAAACTATTTATATCCCTGTGGGACTGGTTGACCTCATCCATTTGACCTGTGGCTTGGTCGAGTGGAACTAACACTGCTGAGGACACGGGTGAGGATCGAGTCTAAGAGGTCAAATGAGGTCAACTCCAAGCTTGGGTCTTAATCATGAGACGGGCTTCACCTATTATACATGGGTCGATGGTTATTGGGTTGGGTCTATTAGGCTCTCCCATATCAATATATATAAAAGATATTTTTTATTATATTTAGTTAAATCAATTGCATAGCACTCATACTAGAATCAAAATAAAAAGAAGTCTTAATTACAACAATCAAAAAAAGTAACAAATTTGTAGAGAGAGAGGGAGAGAGAGAGAGAGAGAGAGAGTAGAAAAAATAGAAGTTGGCTAGCATTATCAAATGTTGACCAATTTCTGGCTGGCATCCTTGAACCCCGCTGGCTAGCTAGCAAAACGATTGCTTTCTACCCTCCATCACGGAGGCCATCTTCACGCCTATGTCACAGAGTTCAGCAACCAACTTGCGCGACATGGAGGCCAACTTCTCACTGACAGCAACCATGAGATTGCAAAATTTATATTTAAAAAAAAAAGAAAAAAAAGAAAATGATAAATGATAAAAAAAAAAGGAGAAAATAAAAAATAAAGCAAAAGCTTGCTTTAGAAGGCAGATGGTTGCTGATTGAATTGATGGAGGGAAATAGGGTTTAATCCCCACTCAATTTCATTGCAAAATTTATTTATTTATTTTTTTAAAAAAAAATTGATTGTAATATTTCCATTTTAAAATTAAAATTTAAAATATAATTAAAAAGCTTATTTATTATATATGATTCTTGTGGTTTTGAAATTTATACTTTGAATAAATAATAATTTTGTATATTATATTATAATATAATTTTACAGAAAAAATGAATTTTGTGGTGGATTCTAGTTTGATTGTGAGTTAATTTTTTGATATGTAATAAAGTTAATCAACAAAAATAAATTTTGTTTTATTAAAGTTTTGAGGTTTATGATTTATAAGGGGTTTTCAGGGTTCAAAGCTTTTAGGCAAATTTTATTAGTTTATAAATTATACAGCAAAATTATGGATTGATATTTTTGATGACACTGTTTACATTATTTAGATATTTTAAGCTAAATTTTATTACCATATTTTATAAGTAAGATTATCTTACATCTAATAAAATTAATATAATTAATGATTCGGAAATTATAGCTAATAATTAGTTGTTATGTTAATTTTAATTAAAGTTGATAATGATGACAACTAAATATATTAATTATAAGATCAACCAACAACAACTTTATACTAATAATCATAAAAATAAAAAATGTAAAATAACATTTGAAATAATGCTAATCTTATTAATTGAGTTATAACTTAATTTATTTATATCATAATTGATGATCAAATTAAGTACTATAGCTCTAATTAAATTCGACTTATTCTTTTAATTACCTTTTCGTCAAATTTTTTCTAATATTAGCAGTATTTTTTTTTTTTCAATTTATTACTTTTTTCCCAAATTCTTCACTTTTTCATATATTTTAATATTTTACATTGGGAGTTTCCTATCTCCTGCTTGGGCGTTTCCTATTCTTGCTATCCATAATTTGCATAATTTGCATTCTGGTTTTGTGCTTCAACCTTGTCAAGGCATTACAAGGATATTTAAATTTCTTGGCTGAATTAATCCAGTAGCTTTCAACCTTTTTTTTTGGTTTACAAAAAGATTATCTTTCGGTTTGTTTGTATTATATTTAAATCACATATATATATATATATATAAATCAAAATTTTAAAAAAAGAAAAAGAAAAATAAAAAGAAAAGAAAAGAAAAAAAATTTTAAAAATCTTGTTGTTTTCATTATTCGGAATCTGTCTAGAAGTTTTCTTCTGCCTTTCTATTTCCTATTTGTTCTTTATGTCTGCTTTTGTTGTTTGATCAAATCCTCACCTTTTCCTTTGTCTTCCTTTTGTGTTAAAACTTATTTCTGCAGGTATTGTTCTAAGTAACTGCCTCTTTGGTCGTTTCCACTTATTGCTCTATTTCCAAAGATATCATTTGGTTTTCTGGGCATGGAAAACGTAGGCAATCACTTGCATCATAATATTGTCCTAACCGACGTGGAGCGAGATTGCTTGACCATACCGGATGACACATGGAGTGAGCACTCGATAAATGTAGATCTGACTTTGGTTGGGTGGTTGTGTCACTCCCATTTCCCCGGGGAATGGGTTTACGGATTAGGGAATGGGTTTGCAAATATTTAGTTGAACATCAAAATGTACAATCCGGGGAATGGGTTTACGGATTAGGGTTCAACTAAATATTTGCAAACCCATTCCCCGGATTGCTCAGATTACAACTTTAATTGGCCTCAAACTATGGTCTCTTTTTGGTAAGAAAGATTACCGAACTTCTGCTATATTTGTGGGATTATTGGTCACATCATGAGAGAGTGTGACCAACAATATAAGCCAGAGTTTGATCAGCAGCAAGAACTACAATTTGGCAGTTGGCTGAGAGCCACAAACATCGGATTTCCCTCAAATGTTGGACCAATGTCACATCATTATCTATTTTCATCTTTTTCTCGGATTTAGGGACTCGCGGGTACTCATATAAATTTAACTACTGGATAGATGAATTCTAATCTACCAGGTAAGGCTATATTCGGGAACTTTACTCTCTCTTCCGGGATGCATGATTCTCCTAGCCAAGTTCAAATTCAGTCTCCCAACCAAGCAAACACATAGTATCATCGCATTTCTTCTGATGAGCAGATCTCTAAAATCAATGTTTTGAATGGCATGCCTACAGTGCAAACACTAGCAGATCTTCATGCAGACAATAATTCTATTGCACAAGGTGAGATCCAGCATAATAAAATAACTGTAACAGAAGGTATTAGTGACTCAGAATCATAATGTAATATAAATTCGGCTGCTGAAATTGAGAATGTTCCTGCTATATTATCCTTAGTTGAGGTGCCACTAACTGTTCAAGATGACTGCCCCAAGACCACAGCTGTATGTTTTCGAGACTATCTCAGCAAGGCATAGGTTATCAGTCAGATTCAAGGAGGCTACGTTTGCTGGGGAATGCCACACAACCCCTCTTGACCGTCCCAATAAAAGAATGAGTTTATGCTAGGAGACTCACAACCATTTTTTGATTAAATCATCGGCGGAGGCTGTCCAGCAGCCCCGTCGGTCACCATGATTTGCATATCATGGGGAACTACCAAGGTTTGGGGCATCCTTGGTCAGTTTGACAGTTGTGCAATCTTATTCAACAACAAAAACCCCAAGTCATTTTCTTGATGGAAACAAAATTGCAGATTCGAAGAATGGAAAGAGTTCATGATATGTTGGGAATGTTTGGCATATTGGTTGATTCTGTTGGTAAATCCGGAGGACTCGGTCTTCTATAGACTAAGGAGCTTTAAGTTAACTTAAGAAACTATTCTAAGTCGTACATAAATGCTGATAATATGATGATGATCAAGGCTATAAATTTTGATTCACCAGATTTTATGGTAATCCGATATCCAGCCAACGTTGGACAACATGGGCGTTCTTGACTCATCCCAGTACCCAATCTAATCTACTGTGGCTTTGTGTTGGAGATTATAATGAGCTATTAAGCCGAAATGAGAAGTAAGGTGGTGTGCCTATTCCAAATTGGCATTTACATGCCTTTCAAAATGCCTTATCTTCATCAGACTTACATGATCTTGGCTACGAGGGATATCCATTCACATAGTGTGACAACTAGGTTTTCCCTTCTACAATTCGAGAACGGCTAGATAGATCTTGCGCCTTAACCTCATGGATTGATATTTACTCATCTCATCATATTAAGCACCTCAGTTGCAGGTCTTCTGATCATCGTCCTGTACTAATCAATTTCCAGCAAACAACAATAAATCCAAGACTGACAAGGAGGAAAAAATTCAAGTTTGAGGCTATGTGGTTGCATTCAGATGACTGTGCAAAGATAATAGAACATGAATGGAGCGGTCAGCAAGGATCATCACCACACCAGAAAGTTTGGGAAGGTATCCAATGATGTCATATGGATTGCTTTACTGGAATCAGAGAGTCTTTGGCAATGTAACCCGGCAGGTTTTAGAGCTGCGCAAAAAATTGGAAAGTTTAGATAAGGGACCAGTGACTAAATCATCTCGGCAAGTGAAAATAGAATTATGGGTTCAGTTGGAGGAGATGTTGGACAGAGAGAAAATTCTGTGGAGGTAACGATACAAATCACAGTGGTTAAAAGAGGGTGACCGAAGCACAAAATTCTTCCACTCTAAGGTGTCAACTCTACATTATTTTTAATCAAGTGAAGGGACTAGGAGATGACCAAGGATAGTGGCATTCAACTGTACAAGAAATGGAGCCGATAGTTTTGAATTATTTCCACAAGTCATTCCATTCACGTCAACTAATGCTTGTGAGACTATTCTTAATTCTATTGCCCAACGAGTGGATTAATCGATGAATGCTGAGTTACTTAGACAATACACGGTAGAAGAAGTTTGCAATGCTTATCTCAAATGTCACCTTTACAATCCCTTGGCCCAAATGCTGAGTTACTTAGACAATACACGGCAGAAGAAGTTTGCAATGCTTTATCTCAAATGTCACCTTTAGAATCCCTTGGCCCAAATGGAATGCCGGTACTTTTTTACCAAATATTCTGGCATATAATTGATACTGATGCCGTTGCTTAAGTGCTTAATTTTCTTAATAATGGTGAGGATTATCCCAAATTCAATTATACTCACATAGTCTTGATACCACAGTGCCAAAATCCTGAATATATGTCTCAATGCTTTCCTATTAGTCTTTGAAATGTTATAAACTTGTTTCAAAGACTATAGCTAATTGTATCTGGCCTTTCTTGGATGCTATTATTTCAAGTGCTCAGTGTGCCTTTGTTCCTCCTTGATTGATTACTGATAAAGTGTTGATTTCTTATGAAATTAATCATTTTTTAAAAAATAAAGCGAAGGGCCAACAAGGGTACATGGCTATGAAATTGGATATGACAAGGTTGAATGGTCTTTTCTTCAAAGTTCATTACTTAGATTAGGTTTTGCTAAGCCTTTTGTTCATTCCATTATGTGTTGCATTACTACAGTTTCTTATTTTGTTATTCTCAATAGTGAACAATACGATTTTTTCCATCCAAAATGAGGCATTCGACAAGGAGACCCTTTATCCCCTTGTCTTTTCCTTTTCTGTGCAGAGGCCTTAAGTTCTTTTATCAAATGTAAGGAGCAGAATGGACAATTACATGGAGTGAGAATCTACCGTGGTGCTCCTAGTATTACCCATTTATTTTTTTACAAATGATACCCTTATTTACTGTGAAGCAACGAAGACAACCGTCATTACCATTAAGGATGTTCCAGACACATATGCACTAGCTTTGAGACAGCATATTAATATGCAGAAATCCACTATAGTATTCAGAAAGAACACTTCTTCAATCCTTAGAAATCTAATTCAAAACATCCTTGTTATGCAGGTTGAGGCCAAACATAGTAAGTATCTTAGATTACCAGTGATTGTGGGAAAATCAAAGAGAGAGAGGTCTTTTCTTATTTGTGGGAGAGTGTTTGGTAGAAGATGCAAAGATGGAGTGAGCAACTCTTATCTTGACCAAGAAAGGAAGTTTCAATTAAACCAGTAGTGCAGTCTATTCCAACATATGCTATGAGTTGCTTCAAATTACCAGCTAATTTGATTCAGAAGATAGAATCCATGATTGCTGATTTTTGGTAGGGTGATAGAGGCTGCCACAAGATCCACTAGGTCAAATGGTTAGTACTTAGACAAAGTAAAAAAGATTGGTTTTCGTGATCTCAAAACCTTTAATGTTGAGATGTTGGCTAAGCAAGCTTGGAGGCTAATTCATCATCCTTAGCTCCTCTTGAGCAGACTTCTTAAAGGAATGTATTACCCCCACTCTTCCTTCCTTGATTCAAATAGATGTTCTGCTTCATCTTTTACATGGAAATGTACTTGGGATGCTAAATATGTTCTATGTGAAGGATTGAGATATAAGGTAGGTAATGGGCAATCTATTCGAGTATGGTTTGATCCTTGGATTCCAAGTTCATCATCTTTCTAGGCTTATTTTTGTGCTTTAAGTATCTCTTGGGATACTAGGGAGTGTGATCTAATTGATTGTATGACAAGTTGTTGGAATGCTAATTTGGTTCGAGCACTTTTTGATACTGCTGATGCTAATGTTATTCTTTCTATTCCTTTGGAATCTCTTCAGAGTTTTGATACTTTGATTTGGCATTATACTAAATCTGGTTTATTCACTATTAAGAGTGCATATTTTTTAACTCAAATCTATCTTAGATGGTGGTTGCTTACGTGTAAAAGTTCATCTAATGCAGTTCCTAATCATGACTATCATTTTATTTGGGATCGTCGATTTCCACCTAAGGTTAAGATTTTTGTTTGGAAACTTTGTCTTATGCTCTTCCTACCTGTACTAACTTAGTGAGATGTGGTATTCAAACTGATGACTTATGCATTCTTTGCAGGGAAGTTGAAAAATCATTGTTCCATCTTTTTCTCAATTCTCATTTCTCTAGACAGCTTTGGGCAATGCCGAATTTTCCTCACTCTATTTTGTGGACTTTGGAGGATGACTTTGAGAGTTGGCCACAATCTATTTTAAGAAGATCGAGGCACCACTGTTTGATTTATTGTTGATATGTTGTTGGTGTATTTGGTATCAACGGAATCAGATTTTATTTGGAAAGGATTCCAAATCTACATTGGAGACATATCAGTATGTTTCTCAATATCTTGTTGATTATTCAAATGCCCAATCTAGATTAGATTGAGTTGCTTGTGATTTTCCTATCTTTGTTTCAAGATGTATCATGGAGATATTTTGTATAAAATCTTATAGTTTCACCTCAAAAAAAAAAAAAAAAAAAAGATGTTACTAATATTAGTCATAAAAATTTACCAATATTACAGAATTTTTTAAATAAAATGAATTTCATTATTTCATAATTTCCAATTTTAATTTCAATTTTAGAAATAATATATGTAGCTCATTATGTATTTATTTTTATTGTTCTAAATATAAAAATATTCTGCTATATCCTTTTGCGAAAAAAATTATTATTTAATTTTTATGTTTTGCGATGGAAAATATAGCAACTTGTTTTCTGTTTTTTAATTAATTTAATATTGAGATGAACATTTTTGCCTCAAAAATAGGCTTTTTTTTATTTAAAAAAAAATGTAACTGATTCTATGCATTGCAAAATTCTTTTACATTTTGTTAGAATTTTAATTATATATGTGATGGAAACATTGCAAATTAATTTTTTTTTTTTTTTTTTTTTTTTTGCAATGGAAATTTTTCCATCACAAACTTTTGATAATTTTTATTTTTCTTTTTGCAAGGGAAATATCCTCCTTATTTTCTAATATTTTAGATTTTCTTTTTATTCCCTGACTTGGTGACAGAATTTCGCATCACTAAGTTTTGATAATTTTTTATTTTCTTTTTCTTTTTTCTTTTTTCTTTTTTTGCTATGGAAATTGCGATGGAAACTCTTCTGTAGCTAATTCATGTCCCCAATCTTGATCTTTCTAGTAGTGATTCCTATTGACTTCTCGATGCACATACATTACATCCTACGGGAATGTCACAAGTTCCAATCAGAAGGAATTTCACTTCATTGCATCGTCATAACCTGAAGCCATCCATGGGAAGGAATTGCTTACCATTATTCTTGTTAACGTAAAAACTTATTTTCAGTACTCCTAATTAAGCTATCAGTGTATCTGTTTGTCTTGTTTGTTTTTTAAGGTATTTTTGCGTATTACATATAATTATGTGCTCTCGTTTATTAGAATTATATAATAATCAAGTTCTTGTCCCAAAACTAGTTGACTGCAATATTTGTTACCATTTGCATGTAATTTTCTACAGGGCATTAGTGAGAAAATTCCCGGCATTGTGAATAACTGAATTGAGTGGGGTTTTTCGGGTGGCTTTCTAACCGAACAAAGCATTGCGGATTAGGTTCAGGAGAAAATCAAGTTCACAAATGCTACACTGCAAAACGAATTTCTGCAGAATAGGTTATTAACAGAAAAAGGCAGCATCCTAGTTCCTTAGCTTACCTTAATGCAAATTAATTTTCATTATGAGTTAGGAACACAGGAGTCCATAAAACGTATTTTCATTAATAAATGATTCATTCCAGTACTTTCCCAAATCAAATCTAACCAAACGCAACAGAATTTCTAAAACCTAAAACCTATATCTTGACTACATTGCTATTTACTGACACGATCCATTCTCTATACCTCTCTAATCCTTCTGTACAACAAATATCAGGGAAGGTTCCACATCCAAACCTAACTATTACAAGGAACCAAACCAATGTTTATGCTACAACAAAGAATTAGTGATAATCTAAATACAGGGTTAGAGCTCTGTACAAGTGCCATGGCACATTCTGGTGATATATATGCCTTACAGTCCACGTGTTATCCTCACAAGAGCTGATGTGCGAATGGGATGGTGATATACTGAAACCAATGAACTAACACCAAATAAGAAAAATTCACTGGATCAATCCAACCCACATGCAGCATTCTCCTTGGACGGATAGTCGGATGCATTCCCATAACAACAAAAGCACAATTCTGAGACTTATACCACATCAGCTGCCTGGTTCATGGTAGCTGAAAAGTGCCAGAAGCCACTTCTCAATCGCCATCTCTGCAGAACTTCAGGTTTTTGTAAAGCCTCGACCACACCCTCTCGCACCATTTCCTGAGAACCCAGATTGCCAAAATATTCAGCACAGCTGAAGGCACTAGGATGATCAATCCTGCAGTGCCTGCAGGGTCAACAATCTTAATCCCAGCATAGACCGACCATAGTAAAAGAACCACAGTTGCCCATGAAAAATATTTCAACTCAGTTTTTCACGCCTTTCTTCGTAAGATTTATTCCCTTTGCATTCTCCATTTCAGCCTCCTTCTGAGCTTTCTTCTTTTCTAGTTCAGCTTGTTTACAGTTTTCTTCATGAGCTTTCCGAAACAACCTTACAAAGTTCAAGAGGGTTGCAGTAACTGCATACAAGATAATACACTGGATCAGCAAATCTGGAATCTGAAATATTACACAGGAAGAAAAACATATTTCATGTCACCTTGCTCAAATGGGCATCGTGCAGGATCTTCGCCGAAATATAGAGCCAGTGCATCTGCATGTCTTCCCTGCCAAACAATAAGAATGATGAACAACATTATTACCAATGAAAAATAATCCAACCCTACCCCCATAGTCTATTACATTGTTCAGGCAGATATTTACCGCAACAGAATACAGATTTGAGACAAAGGCCACTTCAGTCTCAGCAATACTGACGAATTCTTTCAATGTCTGTCACACATGGTAAGATTCTCTTGTTAAGACAAAACATCAAAATAATGAATCAATGCGGCGGGGAAGAAAGGAAAGAAAGGGATTGGATATCTCAAGTTTGAGGTTAGAACTCTATGTTTAAACAGGCAAACCATAATGTGGGTGTCAGTAACATATTGTGCAGTGTACTTAATAATGTAAATGTAAGAATTAAGTGGAATATCATTACATTGGATGCCAGAATACCTTGCGAAAAGTTTCAGATACAGGACCATCATTCTCTGAAGCAGCCAATTCCTGTTTCACCTTTTCTAAACCTTTGATAATGGCTTGCATTTCTTCTGCCAAAGATTTTAATTGTATCTGCAAAAGAATTTGTTATTCTTGAAGTTATCTACAGAACTTTAAAACTATTCACCTAGTAGTAGATAAAAATGAACCTTTGAGGCAGCTTCCAAACTAACAAGATCTTGATGAAAATCTAAAAGAGCTGGCGTCTTCGAGGCAAGCACCTGAGAAACAAAAAGGAGAAACTCAAACACAGATCCAGATTCACTAAATAGTGCCCTTTCCAAGTATCTAGAGCACTCTAATATAAATGGCCACATTGACAGAAAGCACCAGCACATGCTATTTGCAACAAAGCGAAAATCTGGCATCCTCAAAGTTGACCTCTTCATTCAGAATTACCATAGAGTTTGCAATTCAAGATTGCTCTGAACTGCATGCTACTGATAATTTTGGCTGCACCAGAGATATTTGGAAGGAAAACAAAATAAAATAGAAGAATCAAAAGGATCAAAAAGAAAAGGGGTCAATACCTTACAAAGATAGTGCATGAGCGTCATCTTATTGTTGGATGCACGTGTATCTGTGAGTTTCAAAAGACTGTCTAATTTGAATCCAAGAGCAGAACCTGCATATAGAAAGTAA
The DNA here is from genome assembly GCA_014898725.1 of Jacaranda copaia. NCBI lineage: Eukaryota > Viridiplantae > Streptophyta > Magnoliopsida > Lamiales > Bignoniaceae > Jacaranda > Jacaranda copaia. Next base: position 47,810 of record JACGDI010001228.1, read on the forward strand.
GTATTCAACTTTAGATGAATTTTTAAAATCCAAGAATTGCTTTCTGCCACAAGCAAAATCAAGCTGCAATACTTTTTTCAAGGAAGATTATCTGCCATTCTTTAAAATAAATTACTGCAAAATCTATTATGTTTTAAAGGGTGAATAATGTTAAATATAACAGAAAGAGTGGCAGTGAAAGATGCAAGACATAGTGAACCTCAATACAATACGAAGAAGAACAATACTTAGTGGCAGTCAAGGTTTCATGCCACCAAACTTTCAACTAAAAATTGCACTCACCGTTATAAGGATGCAAAATGAACTCATTAACTAGATTCAAATTATGCAGCACATGCATAGCAGGAGCTCCTTGTCCACAACTTCGCATGCATCTCTTCTTCTCATGGCAGTAATTCATGATAATACATAACTATATCATGGTGAAGTTTCCTAGTTTGGCATACAGTTACATCTTTCACGGAGTAAATCTTAGTTTCAAATGCACTGGGGCATGCTTGAAGGGGAAAGATTTCTCTTGGACAGGCACAGGCAGTACAATCCTCAACATGTTAGATTATGTCATCCTTATCTATGAACAAATTGAAGTTCCGGATAATGGATAATCCTAAGTCATAAAGATTTGAAACACAAAGAGTCCTCAAGCAAAACCCTGCATTTGTAGTTGAAAATTATAACTTCATAATTCTGATAAAATGGTCCGTACCTCTGGCAGTTCCCTGATTCAATGTATTTCCAAGATATAAAATTTTCTTCATGATTTCTTTCAGTTTGAGGGATCGCCGGACCTAATACATAAGTAAAAAGTAAATTAATTCATGAGATTAGATAACAACATATCAGTCTTCAGTAGATATTTTGTTTTACCTCTTCACAAGCAGAATTTACAGTGTTTAAGCTTTTCTTGAAATCAGAAACCTGAGACAAGATGCAAATTTAGATAACTGGCACGTCATATTAATTTTCTCGAGTTCATATATATCTAGCAAACCTGGGAATTGAATTGAATCTTGAATAAGAAAACCCTTAATTTAGATTCAACTCGCGGCACCTTCATCAGCTCCAGGAAAAACTGAAAGATGAGTAAAACATCCAATGATTCACTCTCTTAGTGTTTGTAAAACACCAATAACAGCATGGTCATTTGAAATAAGCACAAACTGAAACTTCAAAAGAAAAAAAGGAAAGAAAAAAGAAATCAGTCAGTTGTATTACAATAGTCAGATTGCTGCCACGATATCCTCTATACAGCTTAACTTTTTTTAAACTCAGTGTGCAACTATGATTGAGAATACTGTAAGCCAATTCATAAATAAGAATAAACCCAGTACAACTGTCAAGATCTTCATGCCAAATTCCATTTAATAGAATTGAAGTTCCACAAGAAAACTTAACAGTATATTTCCCCAGAAATATTTGGACAGATGTATATACATGCATCAAGTAATATGCTTGCCAACTGAAACTGAAGGGGTGACAGAGATGTGGCACAAAATTCTAGGACATTGCAATCACCCTTCAAGATACTAGCTTCCCTAGTCCAAAAGCAGCCAGTTGCACATCACGTTGGAGTTTCCCATTTCCTATGCATATCTGTTGCACTCTGAAATTTGACTCAACTAACATGGCATTAAATAGTAAGCCATTGCTCACCCAATGTAGCATCCTGTTTGATACTTTAAATAGAGTACATGGAATTAGATATCACACTTACAGTTAAGAAATGGCTGAGAAGGTTTTGTCTAAGTGTGAGGATGGACTTGTTTGGAGCATTTGGAAAGAGAAAAAATATATCAGAATCAGGTTCACTTAGCAACTTTGAACATTTTGTTCGCTTAAGGAGAAGCATCCAAAAATAATTGTTTACTAGGAAACCATATTGATAGTCACCCAAGATGTTCGGAAGAGAATTAATATCTTAAATACAAGTGCTTGACAACATTCCATGTATATGGACCATGGAGGTACACGGCATCACTTTGTCCTTCTATTCCATTAATCAACTAAAAATTAGGAATTGCACATGTAACCTATCCTTCGTGCACAAGCCATGCAAATTCACACATGAAAGTGCACAATTGCCTTGCATATATATGATGTAAAAACAAATGCAACACAGTGTGGACAGATTTTATTGGGGAGATCTAAACCTCATAACAGCCAGGACAATTTTCAGTCAGCTTACAAGTGTTCAACTACTTTTCATAAGAAAACGAAAAGAAACAAGCCTTTTATAACCAAAGGCAACTGTATCCCTTTAACATCAAACTAACTTTACTAGAAACTCTAAATCTATCATCTTTAGGATAGTTAGTACTTTAGTCAAAATTTACAAGGATCTATGAGCAAAAGATGTGGACTTTGCTGACATCTCACAAGCACAAATATCATCATCAAAATAGAGTACAGACAACATAGCATAATGGAGTGAGTCATAATCCAGTTCACAGACCTGTTCACACTTCCCCAAATTCTCCTTGTCACCTGTGTAACCCTACAAAATCACAATGTTATAATCAATTAAAAGGAAGTAATAGCTCCTTGGGTCAGTGGCAAACACTGAAAGTTACAAAATTGCAGAATACATGCGCATATAATGCTCCACCTTAAGAAGTTCCATCTCTTCCTTAGTTGGACAAAATTTAATGAGATTTTCTACTTGATCAGCATCTAAAATTGATTCATCCATTGCAAGTGCTGCAGCCTGTCAAAGACTCAAAGTCAACCATCAATGATGCTATCAGCTATGGAGACAAAGAATTTAGGAGATAGGACTTGGGAGGTGTCACCAGCTCCAGCTACAGAGTCTTGGATGAACATGAAGAAATCAACACCATAGTAACAATTTGGGATCTGGATATTACTCATTTGCCCTAAAATCCATGATTTGGAATTATAATGAAATCTGCTCATTGGAACACAATTGTTTGAGGAAAACAAAAATAAGTAGGGGAATCTACTTGAAACAAGCATCCGTTTATTCTCAAATACGTTGCTTTCCTATGTGGAAATGTGAAAACAAGTAATTTGTTATATATGTATGTAGAATTTATTATGTAAATGATATATTGTCATTTAAGTTAATATATATAGTATTTATCTCCATTTGTTTTCACTCTATTGAAATTTGAACAAAAATTAGAGAATAGATCAACATTCAATAAAAAATTTGAATAAATTTTCTGCGTAAGAATTCCCAGGATGGAAAGAAAGTCATATTATTGCAAACTTCTAGTTAGCATGCACTTAAAAATAAAAGGATCTCTCCTCAAATAAAAGACTTGCAGTGCTTATGCTTTACTAAAGCAGCTAAAAAGATCGATTTTGGGGTATTAAGCGTAGTTGTCTATAAATAGTTTTTCTTTATTTTTTTTCATTTCTTGAAAGAAAATGTCAGGCACACAGTTTATTGTCAATAAAGTTGCGTATTTTTCTATTTTACAGCAAAACAAGTTTCTATTGTTTACAGAACAGTCTGATAGCATAAGCACGCCAGTTGAGAGACAGTTCTATTTTTAGCTCCTATTCAATTTCTTCCTCTCCAGAACTTCATTTTGTAATCAGCATTTCCTTGCTCTCATAAGTGTTCATTGTTACTTTTAAATGCTATTTCTTGTTTCATTCTGCAGGAATTTTCACATGAACTGACAAATGCATATTCTTCATTTATAAGCATGCATATATGTCAATCTTAAACAGCAGAAGCAATTAGTAATTAAGAGACAGTTTCAAAAAGAAAATAATAAAAAAAATTAAAGTATTAAGGCACCAAAGGAGAGATTTTAGAAAGAACTGCATCACTAAATAATTTCGGAAGCTACATCAAACATATAAATGATTTCTACAGACAGAAAGAAATTTTACATTTGAGAACAACAGAGTAAAATGCCCAACAGCATCTTTAGCTTACCATCATGTCAGGAAGTGGCATTTTCACTTTTGTGAGCATAATTTCAGTGTTATTAGCCCTCCTTAGGTCAATCTACAAAGGCAAATGAGTAGGATTGAGAAACTAGAAGTAAGAAAAAATTAATCAGAATGCAAAATTAATCCACCAACGTCTGTCTCTAACCCACTTTAACCACCCAGCCCTCAACAGATAGAGGCAAAATACAAAATGTAAATTCTAGAAAGAATCACTATTAGAGCAAAATTTGAGAATCCAGTCAGAGTTGAATAGCATGAGAAAAATATATCTTCTACTTGCTGAAAGTTGTTTAATGGAATGACTTGTTCTCTGGTGCTGAACTAAATCAAACCACCTCAATTTACCAAGTATAGAATCAGGAGTAGGCTTTTGCTAAATGTCCAGGCACTTTTGATGACCTTGGCAGAATTCAAAACCAAAGAATGGAGACTCAGGGTATATTGATGCCACTTCAGTTCTCCATATGCCAAACAGAGAGAACACCATGGGATGTAGTTATCGACAGAGTTAGTTTTTGAAAAAGAACAAAAAGCCACCAAATATGTGGCGACTATGACAAATGTTTACTATCAAGAGAAATAATTGCTTTTGCACGTATCTTCTACTAGAATGTCTGCAACAGAATTTTTTGATGTCACAAAATAGCATCAGCCCTTCATGTTCTTCAGCATCTTATTAGTCATTTATCTTCATAGATAAGTAGCTTCACATCATTTCTCTTCCATATTATATAGCTGTGCTCACTAATTACTCTATAGCTTAGACAGAGAGGGAGAAGCAGCGAGCAAAGAAGTCAAAGCTTGTCACTGATGGGCTCTTCTAAAGGCCCATTCATCTGGTTGAAACTGGATTATCAAGATCTATATACTCTGGAGTACTGTTGCTATAATCAAATCAATTGATTTTTACTAATATGAACACTTAGAAAATATTTATTTGAGACTCATAATCAACTATTAAAATTAGGTAAATCATCATAATATTTCAAAAATATAACATATTTGTAGTTCTTTGTATCCTAACAATTTCTTGGTGTTTGCTACCAATTCCCCGATGACAATATCCCCAATAGAAATGGGACTGGATTCATACAACATTACCAGATGAACTCTGTCAGGCTTAGATCCAGTAGACTTTCGGCGCCCACCAGATTTGCCACCTGCAGCATCTGACTTTGGGACTGTGGCAGAGAAAAGAGTCTCAAGCTCTGATACATCAAATTCTGGTGCCCTAAAGTTAGAAAGCAGCATATCAGTGGTTTAAAGGAAGCAAGAAGCAGTGAAAGGAAAAGAAGAGAAAACCATGCCAATGCATTTTTAGATATTTGATTTAGGGAAGTAGAGACACTCATCCAAAGAAACAGAACATGATTAGTACCATAGATCTTATTTCCTCTTGAGAGAAATTTTTTTCCTTTCATTTTTGAGGAGTGGGGGGCGTGGGGCTGAAATGCTAAAGTAAATAATTGGAAGTAAAGCAGAGATACAAGCACTTGAGCAAATCCAAACCAGATAAGCAAATTAGACAAAGAGAAGAGAAATACACTTGCGGCTCCCCGAATCTCTGCAATTCTTCCCACAAGCTTCCTTGTAATACCCTAGTCACCTTGCTCCAATGAAGCGGTTTTAAGGTAGATCTTCGAGGTGCTACAGCAGCTGACATCCCAGGACGTGAAAGCCCACGCCCTCTACTAGAAGGCAACCCTCTAGCATCTGTTGCAGCAGGTCCCTTTGCACCAAATGGAGGAGCTGGGGGTGGTGCACCTCCTAGAGGTCTAGGAGGTCCTGGAGGTGCAGGTGGGCCAAGTACACAACCTCCAGGAGGAGGTGGTGGAGGTGGTGCTCCTCCTATGGGTGGAGGTGGTGGAGGAAGACCGCCA
>JACGDI010001228.1:53716-113333 GCA_014898725.1 Jacaranda copaia
GGGGTGCTGGACTAAATTCCTGGGCTTCACATTCCACCTTTGGTATTAAAGGCAAAGAAGTAGCCTCTTGAGCTGGTGGCAAATCTAATGATGATGGAGAAGATACATACTTTGGACAACCTGATACAGAATTTCTGTCAGCTATAGCAGTTGTTTCTGAAGATGAAGTAACAGATTGAGGCTTAGATTTCCCCCCAGAAGAGCCATCCTTGCCAAGAGCTAATGCTGCTGGAGCACTGTTATATCTTGACGGAGGGTAATAAACATGCATTGAATTAGTGTAAGAACCTTTATTAGAAGGTATCCACCTGGATACAGCATTTGGCTTTGCCTGTCTCACTGGAGGGGCCTGTGACTCTTGCTGCTTAGATTTCTTGTTAGTACCAACTGCATCTGAAGCAGATTTTGAAGTGGAAATTTGCGGCTTTTTCGTGACAGTTGAGAGCCCCTTATCCAACCTCTGCTTATTATTATCAGCAGCAGACTTCTGTTGTGGGTCATGCTTTTCAGTATTCTTTATTGAAAGAGGAACATCTTCACTTTGCTTATTGTCCTCTTCTTCAGACTTGTCATATATACCAACAGTTACAGATTTGGCTTCAGCATTACCAGCCACATCAGGGATCAGAAACCTTGACTCTAATTGAACATCTCCATCATGCAGCATATTATTATGTGGGTGCACTTCAGGGTCATGTCTGTGAATTCCCTCATCGGATGCACAATCTTCAAATGCATGGTGATCCAAATCATCCTTCAAGGCTACTTCGTGATGATTTTCAATTTCCTGCGCACTAGATTGAACTGCATGGTTATCAGACTCCACCTTCTCTTGCCCATCAACTACATTGCTGAAGATCTCTTCTGCCTCATAAAATTCCTCAGGTGAGGCACTTTCTGCTTCATTGCCATCTTCACTTACTGATTCTTCAGTGGTGATAACAGATGAAACAGAATCTGCATCTGAAAAGAGTACCTGATAGAAAGCAAAAATGTTTTCAGCTCCTAAAGCTTCAAAAACGGAGAAAATAGCACAAGCAATACCAAACCTTACCTCTGCTCTGAATTCCCTTGAAAATTGGTCCTTGGCATCCCAAAGTACGTCAACTTCATCACGGGTCAGCATCAAAACATTTGACCGGACAAATGCTGTATGGAACATAACTCTAAAAATCATCTCTTCCCTCACTAGATCATCCTCCAAATGGATACACTCAAGAACAATATCTCCCTGAACCCGGCAATGGATATCAATTTTTACTAGTTCACACTCTTCCTGCAGTCACAGGTCATAAGAACATGTCAAATTCATCATCAATCCATCCTATTTAATGTGAATTTAAAAGGACTGTGGGCTGTGGCATTACCTGTCGATAGAGACGGATATGCTTCTTCACTTTAGAAGTTGAAAACAAAAGCTTTGAACTTCTACTGGATGTTTTTGAAGAAGGATCTTGACCATATACACGAACTACAGGTTGGCATCCTTTTCCACCATCATATAAAGGAAGAATTCTAAGTATAACACAATCCAAAGAGAGAGGTGTATCCGATGGTGGCCAATCCGATCCAAAATTTCTTCTAGAGATGTACTGAAGATATCTGAGCTGAGATGGCTGGGGATTCAAAGTAGACAAAAGATGAAGAAGCTCCCTGGGTGCTTGCTTGTATACCATTTCAAGAGTCTTCTGCTCACCACTGTACTGTTTTCTGTACAAAAGGAGGCCTGCAAGCATAAATGCAAGCACAGGCCATCCTCCCCTTTCACAGTGCATTAAAAGCACATTTTGTTGGCCTTCAAGCGACAACCAGCTCTCACTAGATCGCAGGAAGTGGTGAATCATCTCCAGTGGTAACAGCGGACACCCTTCATACTGCCTAGGGTAATCCATTACGGTCATATCATACTGAGATAATACATCAGATAATTGGCTCCTCCTTTCCCCTTCCTTGAAATTGAAAACCATAAAAGCAGCATCAGGGTAGTGGTCCTGTAGCTGAGCAACAATCCCATTCATGTATGTTTTATACTCATCTTCGTCGAGGACATCAGTGCAGAAGCAGCAATCAAACACTACATTCAGTACAAATCAAATGACATCACCGTAGTCACAACTCACAAGTCTGGCAAGCATACAGAAAATTTTTCCAGTTGAAACCTTTATGTTTTTCAAAAACCCAACTTCTGCAGTTTTCCAGCATGCAGCAGGTAAAAAATTTGATTATTTTACTAATTATTAGAAGCACAACAGAGAAAATGTTGGAAGAAATCAGAAAATTATCACTATAAGGCAAATCCAAGATAAAAAATCTTTAAAAACATCATGCAATTGATAACTATGAAAAGAAATCTGGCTGGCATTCTAAGTAATAACTATATTCCAACATATTCAAGAAAAATTAAAGTATCCTCAAGCAATGCAAGTCAATCGAAGTTTCAAAATGTTTTCAAGAAGCTAAACTAAACGATTCTAAGCACTACTTTTTGCACCACGACATTACAATTGGCCTTGAATATGTACATTCAGCTTCTCTGAATTCAAAGTTCAGGATAAAATCAAAAATTGCTAAACTTGACTACATCCAGCAGCTGTTTTACTTCTGAAAATAAAATTACAATCCCATTTTAAGAGTGTACCCAAAAAATAGCTTCAATATTCCCACTCAGTTAAAGACCAACTACAGTCTAGAAGGCAAGCAAAAGTTGAGCTAGCAGCTTAGACTCCCCCAAAACTGCCACCAATCATTCAAAACTCCAATGCACATTAACTTCAAAGCCATTACAAATGAAAAATTCACAATGCTGAAGAGTCAAAGTCATGATTGAACAAGAAAAAGTAGCTGAAAAAAGCATACCATAGACCCTCTCGGAGATCTCTAGGAGCCGATCCGGCGGCTTCCGATAGAAGAATCTTCTGAACAGCGCCATTAGATGGCGCTGTTTTCACCCTGATCGGATCCAAAACCCCTACTTCGCCAATCCAATCTTCCAAACTTGACCTGAAAATGAACCAAGGACTAACAGATCTTCACAACTCACCAATCAACGCCACAATGCGATCATAAAATTCAAAAGCTAAACAAACCCAGATCAAGACATCAGAAGTAATCGCAACCCAGCTGAGGCAAATCAACCCCAGCTGAAGGCTTCAACCTCACAGCAATCCAACAGTAAATTAAAAACAGGAATGAGGAGAAAAATTCAAGAACTAGAAAAGGTAGAAGGACTGACAGTCCACAATCAGTCAATTACGAGTTTTAGGGTTTGAGAAACGAACGGTCGATGTTAATTGCAAATAATGCTACGTTAGGAGAAAAGATGTGATGCGCAATTCTTGATAATATGAATCATATTAGGACCGTTTGCCATTACAAAAAGGAAAATGCATCACATGGGGGGCAGAGAGAGAGAGAGAGAGAGGAAACGTAGTGGACTGAAAAGGTAAGAGGAGACGTCAGGTCAGGCAGAAAGATCCGACCCGGAGAGGCAGTGAATATGACCCGGGTCTGATTTTGTCTATTTCTTTGGTCTGTTGTTTTGCTTTCCCACTCATACTAGTTGGATTTGCTATTCACGTGGGCATATGTTGACAACGATTAACCGACGCTCTTTTTTATTTTCCTTTTAGTGTGTGTGTGTGTGTTGTAAACTTGACAATTACAGAGAGTATTTTTACCTAAACCTGCCTGCTTTTTGTCATACCAGTACTAGAAAATAAAATAGAACGCACATTTTATGCGTTTCAAGGTTGCTGCCGTGGGAAATTCCATTGCATACCAGTAGTTTGTCCCCCAAAACAAAACAATCAGCAATATTAATCTTGGTCAAGTGAGATATTTTACATCTAAATTGGTTTTTACTAATAGAGAAAAAGTAATAAAAACAATAATCTATATTATTATTTAAAAAAAGAAAGTCACCTTATACTCATAAAATGATCATTTTTACATCACTACATCAAATTATATTTTACCTAAAATAACTCTAAATGTGGCTATACTATTTAAGAAAAGCCTCCTTATGCTCATAAACTAATGGCTTTTGCACTACTACACCAAATTATGTATTACCTAAAATAATCCTAAATATATCTATACTATCTTTTTATTTTAAAAAAGCATACAACACACCACTCGCCGCTCATTCTTCATCACCCCATTACCAATAACTCCTTCTCCAATGCCCAACTCAGTCTGCCACTCCTCATTATCTATAACTCTCTTTCCAAATATTTTCAATTGTGACTAGGATTTTTCTTATGTGCTCTCCTCTATTACTGTAAATATAAAAAATTAATCTCCCACATTACTAATAGTTGTTCCTTTTTCTTTTCAATAAATTGAACTATATTATTTTCTTCACGGGTTATATTTATTCCTCTAGCTCATCTCACACATTTAGTAATAGCTATATATATTTATGTGAATGGCTCTACCTTTAGTTAAGAAAGACAACCGCTTTAGGTATTCAAATTTTAGAGGCCTCCTACATATATTTTCTCCTTTATATTTTAAGACTAAGACTAAAAGGAAAAGAAATATAAGACTTATTCTTTTTATAATATCGTAGGTTAAGAAATATAAGAATTTTCATTTTGAAGCTCCATACATACATAATATATATATATATATATATATATAGTTTTAGACTTAAGAAAAAGTATGAGGTCTTCAATTTGGAGGTTTTATAATTTAAAGTTATAATAATTAAATAATTAATTAATTATAGTTAATTAAGTAAATTAATCTAAATTTTATTACTTTGGATTATTCTAAATCTCTTCTATCTTCTGAAATTCCAATATTTTCCTCATCAAATTCTTAACAAGTTCTTTCCTTTTCAATATTAGTCAATAAATAATATTCAACTTTTCAATTCTATTTTCTAAATTATTTTTTAGTATTAATCACTAAATAACATTAACTTCAATCCTATTTCACTCTAATTCAAAATTTATTCTTAAATTTCTTTTTTTTATTTTTTAGAAACAAGAATTTTTTTGAACTGATTATTTATTTTATATAGAGGATAAAGCCATTTTATAAAGTAGAGCTGAATAGTTTACATGAAAGATATTTTTGGTTTTCTATTTAATGGTAAAAATTTGAGATCATTAGTAACTCTAATATTGATAGTTTAGATTTATTTAAGGATTGAAAGTGTGAAGAAGAATTGTGCAAGTGGAAGATAATACTTGACATACTTAATCAAATAAAAAATTTTAATTTTTTTAAATGCATATATTGCCTATAAAATGTTGTTAAATATTCAATTAAATTTTTTTTAGCCGAAACTCAAAAAATGAAACTTATAAAATCTTGTCTAGGTCAATAGTGCCTCAAGAAATATTAAATGAGTTAACATGCTATCAATTAGAAAGGAAAGATTAGAATAAATTGATTATTAAAATATATTAATAATTTTATGTCTTAAAAAGATAAAAAATAAAATTTAGATAGTAATGTTTTATATCAAAAAAATTTTTACTTATAAAGTAACAAATGCTTACTAGAAAGATGTGTTTACTAGAAATTTATTTTTTTATAATATTTAAATTTTTATTAAATATAATAAAGGCTTTATTTTGATGTTTTGCCTTAGGCCTCAAATTCCTTTCAGATGGACCTGTAGATTTAGGTGTGTTTTGCATGCCCTCGTAGATTTAGATTATTTTGTTGAATTTCTACTTCATTTTTTTTGTTTGTGTTTGCAATAGGGTGCAATTCATTCAGGTTTTTATAATAAATAATCATTGTTAAAATACAAAGTCACCTTTGAAAATTATTTTATGATTTTTGAAAATTGAATGAGTAAACTTAAAATTTTTTGCTTTGAGCAATTAGATTAAGGGGAAAGAGCGCTTGTCTTTTGGAATCTGTTTGAAGGTGAAAGGGGAATTTGAAAATACAAAATAAGTAGTTACTTTGCTATTGGGAGCTTTGGTCCAAAGCAAGGAAGAAGGCATTCTTGTGGATATCTTAATTCTTTTAGGCTCAAATAGTTTTAATACATTTTTTATTTAATCAATGAGGAAAAGGTATAATTTTTGCAATTATATTCAGAATTCTATTTAAATATATTGTTTAAAAGGCATGCTCTCAAGATTTCTTTTCCTTTGCACATAAACATGTACTTGATGATTTGTCTAACAAGTTCTAGTTATTGTAATGTTCCACTACTTGAAATAATATTTTTTGAATTGATTCTCTTTTCATAAGACAATTTATGATGTGATTGGTGGAAATTTTGTCGATAGAGATTTGATTTTGCTAAACCCTTGATGATTTGCAATTAGTTTTGATTATAACAAAATTATGTGCTAAGAGTTTGCCTCTAAGATTACATTTCCTTTATAATCTATTGAAACCTTCATTATGTGTTGTAATTAACTTTCGTTACTTAATGAGATCACTCAAAGATTCTAGCTTGATAATTGATATCTTCATAAAATAGAAAAGAAGATCAATCATACAACATTGTTTGGTAAGTCCAAAAAGTACAAGGATGATTTTGGTATCAATGGACACTTACCAAAAAGCTTTACTTCCTTGCATTGCATCCATCAATTGGAAAAACCATAGCATTCCTTTCAATTTTGTAAGATCGAACAATATCATTCTTGAGTGTTCTTGAGAGGTTCTAATACTCCCATGCACAATAAGCTTAAATGTTTCTAATTTATTGCCCTTGTTGTGTTTTTGAGGTCCTTATGATGAATAAGGTTAAGAGAAGCTTGCCTGACGAACTTGGGGAGATAAGGACAAGGTCGTTTGTGTCTCAAAAGACACAAAGGTGAAAAGGGATAGGAATCATGCCCACTTTAAATAGACACCGTGAAGAGAATAAATCGAGTGCCTAGTTGCTCTAAGGATCTCTAAGAGAAGGAACCAATAGAGTAGTGTAGTTGGAATCTTTTGTGGTGTTCAGAGTTTCGATTTAAAAGGAGAGTTCAGAGCTTTTCTTACATAGTAGCAACAAATCATCCATCAATCCACAGAAGTTGTACAAGAGATAGTGGAAGAAGTTTCCCCCAGCTCATTCACAAAGCAACTGGTTCTGTAGTATTCTAGAATATGTTTTATCTTGTTTTGAATTCTGATTTTGCTCTCTGTTGAGAGCTAGTTCTTATATTCTATCAAATTGTTATGCTTAATTTGTAAAGTTGTTCTCATATTTTAATTAATTTGATGGGTTTCAAATCCTAAGTGAAAGTTTAGGTAGTGAAGTACACTTTTGATGCCACCATAAATACTAGTGTTCTTTTACACTGCTTTACTTTGTTATTGGCATAACTAGTTGATTATTTGGTTTTAGAAATCTGAGTGAGCAACTCAAATACTTTTCTGCAAAAGACTTAAAGCTCCTTGAAATGACAAAAGTTTTAAGTGGTCAATCTTCCACTGCATTGAAATTCGAAAAGACCTAATTCTCTCCCTTTGTTAGGTTTATATCATTCTCAATTATTATCAGAGCCATGTGCTCTATATTGTGGTTTAACTAGTTGAGTAAAAGATCCTCTAGCCACTAACATTTGCAGAAAGGAAATCATACAATTGGCCTCCATTATACAATAGCACTAATTATGCTACATGAAAATTTAGTTGAAAAATATATCATTGTCCTAAATTTTGATTTACGAGATGTGGTCAGCAAAGAGCTGACAGTTCCAATGGAACTTTTTGACAAATAGATAGTTCTAAAGAAGTGATGAGAATTGACAAATGATCATAAGAAGACCATCTCAATAAATGTAAAGGCCAAAAATATTCTATCATCCACTCTTACAAAAAAGGTGTGTAACCGAGTTAGATAGTATGCTACATCAAAGCAAAGGTGGAAATGTTACAAGTGACCTACAAAGATAAGGTTTGACATGAGCAAATTGCTTTCTCATGCATAAATATGCATTCAAGATGAAACCTAATGAGATGATCACTTAGATATATCTGTGGTTTATAGAAATTATTAATTCTATATTCGCACTCAATAGAACCATAAACAAGGATGAGCAAGTTTGAAAGATTCTCATATTGTTTTGTAAAGAACGAATGTTGAAAGTAACAATTATCTAGAAAGCTCATGATCATAGCAGGATGGCCATAGGTGAATTGACTGGATCTCTCATATTGCATGACATAATGCTACTAAATAAAGATGAAGGATCGGAAACAAAAGCCAAAGAGAACATTGCCTTTAATTTTAGGTTTGGCTTTTACTCAAAACTTCAAGAAGATCTTAATGAGGAATGAGATGAGAATGAGATAATATTGATTTCTAGAGATTAATGCGGCTAACAAACCTTAAAATGAAATTTCAAAATAGAATATTAAAATAAAAGAGAACCAGTCCAAAAACATGAAATTCCAAGCCATCTCATAGCTACGAGTGAAATCAAACACAAAAAGCCTAATTATCCCCAATTAAGAAAAATGCAAAGCACGTCAAAGCTAATGTGATTGCAACAACATAGGATGAATCTGATGGTGAGTAATTTAACAATGAAAAAAATTGTTACATGGTAAATCAAGTAAGTACCTCTTCATTTTTTTTATTACCATTTAAGTGATGAAATTGACATTGATGAAGATTTGCAAAAAATAGCTAAAACTTTATGAAACTAGTGTTAATATGTTAGTGACTAAAAATAAAGCTTCACAAGAAAACATGGATAATTTGCTAGAATAACTAAATAAAGCTTGTGGGAAGAAATATGAAGTGGAAATGGTAAAAATATGGCGACCCATAATGCTAATTGCAAAAAAAAAAGTGAACGAATGACTCACTAAAGAAAATAACTCCATAAAAATGCAAGTTGAGAATATGAGCTATGAAATCAAAGGTAAAAACATTGTTAAAGAATGTTGTCATGCCATAGAAGATCTAGGTGAATGTTCCACAATTGTTAAATATACATAAAAGCCCATTCCACCTAAAAATAAAACTAAAAGGATCAGAAATTTAAAACCTATAAGAACCACCAAAATACCAAACTAGTTCCCATATATAACTTCTAGGAAGAATTTCAAACCAATTCAAAAGACCTGCTTTACTTAAGGTAAATCTAGTCATATCAATTATAAATGTCCAATCGAAAAGCTTATTGGTATCTAGTTTGTTTAGCTGATAAAGTTATTTGCTACTGACCATGAAAGTCCCAAAATAGTTTGGGAACCAAAAATAAATTGGTCTTCTTTCAGGTATATACCAAGGAATTTTTCGAAAGAAGAAGTGGTACTTAGATAGCAAATGTTCCAAGCATATGATGGGGGATGAATTCATATTTCTCAAGCTTAATAAATATCTTGCAGGAAATATTTTCTATGCTGACAACACAAAGGGATACATAATAGGTAAAAATACCATTGATAAGGAAATTGATACTACGATAGATAATATGTGGCCTGTTGATAGCCCAAAACATAATTTACTTAGTATAAGCTATTTGTGCAATGAAAGTAGGTTAAATATCATCCTACTCACTATGTTATTAAGCAAAATGAGAAACTAATTTTTAGTGCTAATATGGATGGCATGTAGGAACTAATAAGTTATCCCCATGGGTGAGGCACTTGGTGTAACAACTCACTTGCGCCTGATGTTTATATAGTCAATCAATTCCATGAATCAAATTATACCTTGTATAGTATTTGTATAAGATCAGCTAAATATACCCTATCCCCAATCAAAATCGAGCAATCTCAATAGATGACATCTATCATTGACCCTATTCCTAAAGGCTCTTGAACTTCTATATTATAGGCCATAATTTCATGTTGCCTATTTAATTTTTCAAATATATGAAAGAATGCGAAGCTTCAAAACCATATAAAGAATTTTCATTAATTCCAAAAATAGAAATCATACCTTCAACCACATTAAAGGGATCGGGCACTTCTTCTCTAGTTCAAGCATATGCTTGTGATTGGACCTTTGGCTTTCCACTAGATGCCACAACTTGTTTCCCTTTTTCTACAGGGACAGGCCTCCTTTGGTTTAGGCAATCCTTGAATAGGTGTTGATCATTGCCACATACTCTACATCTGCTTGTTTTATCCAACATTCAAACTCATCATGGCCCGATTTCCCACAAAATCCACATGTCTTAGGTGCTAGATTTGAAGCTCTACCAATTCATAACTTTAGTTTCATCTTCCTAGAGTTGTTCTACCCACCAGGTGGTAACCTCCCTTTTCACCCTTTTTATTCAATCTTTTTAATCTCCTACAAATCCAATTCTACCTTTAGTGCTTTACTCACTGCACAATTGTAGTTCAAAAGATCACATGAGAGAAGGCCCCACCTAAGTTCTGATCGTAACCCTTCCATAACCATGTGAACTTGCTATCTCTCATCTGCAAGTATGTGAGGTGTATATCGAATCAATTAGCTAAATCTAACTTCATACTGACTAACTGTAGATGTCCCATAGATTAACTCTATGAATTATCTTTCCCTAACATACTTGTTTACTTCGATACATATTTTTCCATAAACTCCTGGGTAAAGTTTTTCCAAGTCCACTAAGTTCCCGCTGCAAACCACCTATGATTGATCATTTGCAAGCAATCATGTGTAAGACTGTCCAATAGAAATGTAGCATATTGGATCTTCTGCTTATCTGGGTAACATGAAGTTCCAAATATCTTTTCTAAGCTCTAAACCCACATCTCAACTTTTCTGTCATCAGGTTCCTCTAGGAATTTTGGGGGTTACAACTAAAGGAACCGATCCAAGGCTCGATCCTCTGCAAGCTCTTCAACATTTTTGCTTGGTTACCCTGTCCTTGTTGTTAACAAAACTGCATAAATTGTTGCCACATCTAGAACATGGGCTTAGTTGGCTAGCCCACACCTAGATAATTGATTTGAGGGGTCTATGAAACCTCTTTCTCTGGCAGGGTTGGCTACTCAACTAGTGCACTTTACCTAATGATACGATATTTTTTCTGTGGATCAGGTGATCTCTCTCTTCCCCGTCGATCTGTTCGAGGCAATTCAAGTACATAAAAACCTTCATAGGATGCCATTATTTCCCTTAGATCATCCTTAACTCTTTCTCAATTACTACTGCTAAGATTACATATGATATCTAAGGCTAGTGTCAAAATTTTAATCTTACAAATATAATTATAAAGCATTTGACAAATTAGACTAACTTCAAATAACAGCAATCGATTTATTGAAAGACAGCTAGCAACTTCTATTACCACCCTAATCTTATTCATAATTCTTGCTTATCTAATCACACATATATAACCAAATTCCTTTCTCAATCTAAACTCCAAGGTTCATTTTCAAAAGTAAAGTTTACAAACTAGTCGGCGACCCTAAATATAGGCCCCTACTTTCTATATACTCATCATGTATCCTCTTAATACCCATTTACCTAGGTAATCGTCTAGCCTAGGCTCTAATACCACTTCTGTAGTACCCCCTCTTAGGACGGCACCTAAATTGAGGTATTGCCAATTCAATCTTAATATTTTGCTCATTGCAAGCAATAGGCCTATAAAAATTTTCTCTTCAAATCCTTCAAGAAATGCACAGTACTTTAACTTAACGTGTTCTGGGCAAAATATTCAAATACATAACATTAGCAAAATATATACAAGTTCAGGCCTTCATGATCATTCATGACCTATCACAACATCTCAAAACCAACTTAACATTCATGGAAACCTATATACACAACTAGAAGTCTAGTACGTTCCAAAATACATTCAAGCCTGAGGACCTCATTCACCATCCTTTCCCATTTGAAAGAAATTGAAATAATATGGGAGGGTAAGTCCTAAGGACTTAGAGAGGGAAAAGAGAATAATAATATTTAAAAATGAAAGTTAATGAAGTCCAACTATTGATGAACAATTTGATAACAACAAAAAGGTCAATATAAATCAACAATGTACATAATACACATGTAATCAAAGTTAACAGATAGTTGGTCATTCCATCCTTATTACTCCTAGATCAAATCATAATTGCGAGTATCGGGCATTAATACTGTATAAACATGAGTTTCCTTATTACTCTAGTGCTTAAGCACTTAGCTTGGTGGGTAACAACTTGTTGTATGGCATGGTTGACCATATACTGAATCCCACCACTTATAGTTTGTTATCTCCAGCTACCTGTAAGTTAAGATCGTGAGTAGGTACTAGCTGAAAGATCTATCACCATTAGTCTATTCCACCTGACTATCTTTTTGGACTTAGCCCCGAGCCTAAAATCCCCCCATGGTGTCCCTTCGGATGATACCCAACCTATGGCGTCCCATAAGTTAGTATAATGTAATGCCAATAGATATTTAAACATTCAATATGATTATGATAGGTATGTAATTGAAATAATAATGTACACTGGCTAGCAAAGCCATTTAGGGTTCACAAAGTAAGGTAACATAATCTCTTTAACAAATAAAAGACTTGTAAGGAGCTAGCAAGTTACACGGGGACAGCCAACAAGGTTGCAGGGTACAACAAATAGAATTCTGAAGATATAAGGAAAGTTCTGGACACTAGAACAAGTAGAAAATAGAATCTATGTCAAAAGATAACCCTCACAGGGGAGTTCAAATCAGTTGACAGATAATAAAACATATTAATATGAAACGATAAACCTCATAGGGGTGCTCAATTCAGATAATAAATAACAAATCACATTTCCAAACACATTTCAAATTTTAAACAAATAGAGTATGGTATAGAAATAGAAAACCCACTTAGAGGCTTATCATGAATAACAGATAGTTAGAAAACATGCTAGATTGGCAGAGCCTCACCTCCAAAGCCTCAGAAGACAACTATAGTCGACAACTTACTTATCCACCAAACCTACTTCTTCATCACCTAACCAAACAAATATGTTTACAGTCAAAATTTATATTCAACTCCAATAATCTTAGTTAAACCATCAATAGTCTAAAGTTACTAATTGGCTAATTAATATGGCAGTTTTAAGTTTAATCTATACTATAGGCCAAAATATATCCCAATTTCCTATCAATCCCAATAACATAATATAACTAATCCTCAGTTACATATTTAACCGTATCTTGACATCTTAAATTAAGAAATTATCTAAATAGGTAAATTGTCCTTATTATTTCTACTTAGATTTCAATTTCTAAATTTAGGGTTTTCTTACTCAAATAACTCAATAAATTGCCAAAATCATAATTTGATAAAATTTCAAGTTAAAGAATCCAATCATCATTCATGCATGTAATGTTCTTGCCACTAGATATAGCTTAGGATTGTTCATTCAAGATACAAAAGTTGCTATTTGATTAAAATGGTACATCAATCCTAAACTCAAGACCAATCTTTACCCCAAAATGCACAATTGAGACTCCAAAACTATGAACTAATCACATCACCGCAACCATTGCAATGAGAGAAAGTTTTTACCTTAAGACCACCGCCACACCACCAATGCTATGGTCGAAAAATACTGAAACCAACACCGATCACCGCATTTTATCCTCCTAAGCCCAACAGTCCAATTAGTTTTTAGTTTCGAGGCCAAAATTATCGTCAATTATGGCTAAAAAACTTTAATACCACTTTTCCACCTCCACCACTGCCACCGCTGCTTCTCCATGCAAGGTCACCAACTTGCTCCTTAAACTGAGGGCTTCTAAAACTACTACCCAAAATGCCCCTTTGATGCTGCCTTGTCATGGATCACTACTACCTATTGCAGCTAGGTTTTTTAGTTTTAGAACTAGGGTTTCTTCATCGATTTTAGGTGTGTGCATACAGTGGCCAAGGGTTGCTAGTGGTGAGGAGAAGTAGTTGGTGGTGTTGGATGATGGAAATAGTCACCGGTGTTGGCTGCCGGTGAGGGTGATGGAGACAGCGAAGGTGGTAAGAAAGGTGACACAGTAGAGGATAAAAAAATGGAAGAAAAGAATATGAATGAAAAAATAAAGCAATCTGTATTTTATAAAATCCAATTTTTTAAATTTGAAATTTAGTCCTTAGTCTTTATTAGGTTAATCAATTAAGTCTTCTAGTTAATTAAAATAATATCTTGACCTTAGTTGATTAGAGAGGTTCCATGCAAGCCCCAAAGTTTTCAATTTTAGTTAAATTCTGTTTTCAAAATTTACAAATTGACCCCAATATTAAAAAAATAAATAAATAATTAATCCAAAATTCATAAAATTAAATTGATAATGTATAAATTCATACCAATCATGAAATATTTGTCATGGGTGCTACAATGTCAGTAGTTAAAATTTTCCATTTTTAAGTGTTTATGCATTATCATTATTAGTTAAACGTTGCTTCATTGGATAGCAATAAAACAAATGACCCATACTAGGAACAATATCTGTATTCCTTTTTGATTATTTTAATAGAAAACCTTTTACATCACCTCTCGTTTATGCTTGAATTATGACTTGTGAGAACAAAACTTTATGTAACAAAACCCCTAAGGCATACATCTACAAAATACATCATGATATACTCAATTCTACACTAAAGTCATCATCAAATCATCATTAAATTATCATCGTCATTACTATATGAACCCCAAGTGGGCCATGTGGCCCTAAGTCCATTATAAGATCCCCAAAGTAGGGCACGTGACCTAGATCACAATAAGACCCCCCCAAATGGGGCATGTGGCAAAAAAATACTATAAAACCCTCAAGCAAGGCACGTGGAAAATACCACTATAAAACCCCCTAAGTGGGCTATGTTGCTCCAATTCCACTATAAGAGGCCCCTAAGTAAGGAGTGTGGTGAAAGACCACCATAAGACCTTCCAAGCAGGGCACATGACATGATAATAACTATGCCTTCAATCACAATGTGCACAATAATAAATGTGCTACTCCACCAACACTCCTTAAGAGGCCTAACTATCGACCTCAACAATTATGGTAAAACCTTTCAAGTAAGGCTCACATCCTAATCTAAGAGCCTCATTTGGGATATCTTACCCCCAATGTAAATGCAAAGATTACGTTTAACTATATGCCTATTTTCAATGCAAAGATTACATTTGACTATAAGTCTTTCATATGAGAGGCTTATATTCAAATGTAATCTCATTATAAGCCTCTTCAATGCAGAGATTACATTTGACTATAAGCCTATAAGCTTCTCACCATGAAAGGCTTGTAGTCAAATGTAAGCCTATCCCAAGAAAGATTTATAGTCAAATTTAATATTTGCATTGACATCTTGAGAGGCTTATAGTCAAATGTAATCTCACTATAAGCATCTTCAATATAAAGGTAAGCCTCTCATGATGAAAAGCTTACAGTCGAACATAATCTCACTATAAGCCTATCCCAAGAAAGGCTTATAATCTAACATAATCTCTGCATTAACATCTAGGGTAAGACATCCCATGTGAGGCTCACAATTAAACCCAGTCTCTGTACCAAACATCTATGGTAAAACCTCCCAAGTGAAGCTTGCAGTTAAATCTAATCTCCACATCAACTAACTATGGCAAGACCTCCCAAGTGAGGCCAAGCTAGGTTTGCTATCAAATTCAATCCATACAACAAACTATTGTGATAAAACCTCCCACGTGAGGCTCATGATAACACTTGATCATCACACCTAACAACTGTGGCAAGACCTCTCTAGAATGGATTATAGAAGTTAAAAATTGCAGTAAGTCCACCCAAGGATGGGTCACGACTAAGTTCTTGCATCACCCATCTCTTTTCATCACATCAAAGTCCTAAGAAGAAGTCACATAAAAAAAAGAATAGAGAGAAAAATTTAAGAGACACTAAAACCCTTGTTTACATGTCCATGCTGTACAACAATCAATATCAAAAGCACAGCAACACAAGAAAGTCGTTCAAACAATTGAGTATATTAATGAATTCGAAGTATGCAAACTTTCATAAATAAAAAGAGTAAAGTTTTGTGATATTAAAACATATACAAAATGTTTGACAAGCCTTGAACTCCTAAATAAAAGCTAAGAATGAGCTATCATACAACTTATGCAAGAGTAAAAATACAAAGTAATGCTAAACAAACAAATTCTCTAAGTTGTTCAGATGCACGACACCCACTGAACATTCTAAGTAACCATTGAAGCATAAAGCTATACTTAAACAATTTTTTTGAGTTACCCCCAAGGGACAAGATATGCTTGTCATTAGCCGACAAGCAAACGGCTGCATTTTTTGAAAAGAACAAGCATAACATACATTTCATAAAGCCTATTGATTAGGTGCCCAGCAGATCCCTAGGCCACCAAAGAATAGATATCCAAACACCTAAAGATTAGGTGCCCAAGCTCCAGACAGTCTAGCGTCCAGTGTATGCCCAAACAAATGAGTAGTTGCTACTAAAAAAATAAATAAATAAACAAAAAGAAAGAAAGAAAAAAGCATAAACACACAACAATGTGTAAATAACATGTGAAAGTGAGAAAGCGTAACGCATAAGTTTTCTAAATGACTTAGTTTAAAAAAGAGCACTACTAGGCTCAAATCCTCATAACAAAAATGTGAAGTTTGATAATACTATTATTTGCAAATATCATCATGCATCTTTACAAAGCTATAATAGTAAAATCCTTTGCAACACCCATGTGGTCGACCTTTGACGAGCATGCAAATATCAAGCATGTTGAAAGAACCCCCATGGAGGCGTGTAAAACCACAACTATAAGACCTCTCCAAGAGGCTCACAAAAAGACACCCCACTAGTCAAATCCTAAGTATGCCCAACAAAAAAATAATTAGTTTATATGGCTACATCTTCATAATAAGCCTTCAAGGAATACATAAAACAATGCAATTCATACGCAAATCCTAAGAGCTCCCTAAAGAAATGCCTCTATGACCAACCTTAAAAGGCTTTTGAAATAACTTAACTCTATGAGAGCTCTCAAGCAATTTTTGGAATGTGAACTTCTACTTATAACACTACTTGAGTGACTGTGCCCAAGTCAACTACCATACAAGAGCAAACGCTAAGTTCGAGTGAAGCTACCCACTATGCACCTCAAGTAAAGTCACTTAACGAGTAAATGCCTCAGATGTAGATTAAGTCACCTGATGGGCATCTCTAAATAAGGATGCCTATAGAAAAAATGACTAAATTCCAATGTAGCCTTCAAACTCTAACTTACCAAAGAGAATGAACTAAAGTTTCTCAAGATCTAACTCCTCTAAAGTGAACACACAAGACAGAAAATCAGAGCTCATAAGCTTAGAGAATGCAGTAATACGGCTAGAAAGATAACCCACAATAAAAATTAAGTCAATCGTACTATGGTCACCTGCTACAAAGATACTTGCATCATGGGTGTCCAAAACAAAAAATAACAAGTTATCCTGAGAAATCATACAAGCCGTGAAGATAACTTTGCAAACTTAAAAAATGTCTAAGTACTTCAAAGAAGCTACTCTACAGAAACCTCACAAAGCATTGCCTTATTTGCCATAAGAAAAAATCTGAAAAAATAGAGTCAATAGCAACAAGCAAGGTGCACCTAATATGGGCAAAGAAAGTAAATTTGGAAGAAATACCTAAGGTTTCCTAAAGAGATTTAGAAAAATTGAGGATAGAACTGCTTCTCAGCTCAAAGAGCTTCATGAAGATAGATTCAGGAACACTTGAATATCGCTCGACCTCACAGGCACTACAAGGCTTTCATATTCTGAAATTTGCAAAAGTAAGAATAAGAATGATTTCCACAGTATTTGTAATGCCCCTAAAATTTGTATTTTAGAAAATAAGAATTTAAAAATTAAAATATTAGTTTAACAAATTTTGGGGCTGGAAATAAAATAAAAAGGACTTGATTGTAATAATTTTGAAAATTTTAGGGTTGATTTAAAATTTGAGGAAATTTGATTGACCAACCTTTGGAAGTTTTGTAGGTCAAAGTAGAAATATTATGATCAAATAGGTGAATGCGAGGCACTAATATAGTTAGGGGCTTAATTGGAAGATGGAAAAACTTTGAAGGACTTAATTAAAGTCTGAGGGAAAGTTTTGGGGATGAATTCACAATTTCAAAAAGTTGAATGTATATATATGTTCCCCTCCCCCTAAAATTTTCATTTTTCCCCCAAACAACCACCGTCTTCCTCCTCTAGCCATTTTCTCTGACGAGCAGCAACACCTAACATATCATATATTATTTTACTCCTCTCAACTCAAGGAATTCAAAGATACTAACATCTTATAGAACTAACTAGTATAGCAGCCAAAATTTTAGCTTGAAGTTATGATCGTGGCGGTGGTGATGAGTTTCTCTATTCCAACAATTGAAGCTCGAGTTTGAACACTGGGTTTTGCTGGGCTCAACTCAAGGATCACATAGGTGCTTTTAAATTCAAAAACGAACCATCTAAGCGAAAGGAATAAAAGAAAAACTACGTTGTGGTGTTGGTGGAGAATTGTGGTTTTTTGGCCAATTGACGGTTAATTCAATAGCGAAACAAGAAATTGATTGGGGAGTTTGAATTGTGGAGTTGAAATGCACCTTCTAGTGGTGGTGGTGGTGGTGGTAAAGTTCTCCGATGATGGCTGATGGCGGATGGCAGTCGGCGCGACGACGAAGAGGTAATTTTCTCGCCTCGTTGTAAGGAGCGATGCACAAAGTCAGATTGTCGAAATTCTACTTCAATAGTGGGATTTATTTAATTGATCATAAGAAAAACATGTATTTGCATGTATATGATATACATTCAATCCTCATAATACTTTGTATAATCATAGGAAATGTGTAAATTGATCGAAAACACGACCATGCATGAGAAATAAAGTATGTATGCACTTTACTTGAGCTTAAAAACCTAGAATTATATTATTTTATGTGAACCATTTATTAGTTTGCTAAATAGGTGATGAAAGCCCTAATTTTATGAATTTGAGACCTAAGTAACAATAATGGGGTTAATTAAGATAATTGGGTTGTTATTTTAATTTGGATAATGTTATGAGAATAAGTATATAACAAGGACTTGATTATGCCCTTTTTGCTAGGACCGATATAAACCCCATAAATATTCTCATATTAACAGCATAATTAATTATATCATAACAATAGTACTGATTGAACCCTAAAACTACCATATTAGACAAATAGTTGTCAATTTTAGATTATTGATATTATAATTGCAATTAATAGGGTTGAATGAGGATATTGACAATGCACCTATTCTTTTGGATTACGTGACGAAGAAATAGGTCCCATAGACTAATGGGCACTACAGAGATGGGCATAGGTTAAGTTAGTATCTTTCTACTGCAAAGTATGATAGATTAAAGCTCTTAATGAATGATGTTAATATATAAATTATGGGCCCTTGAGCAATTATGACTTGTTATGAGAACTTGGGTTTTACCTATCATTTTCAGCATGACTAGCTTTTATTTTAAGTTATGAAATTTCTTAAGTTGAGAATTTTGGAGGGTGTAATTAGTTTTGAAAAAATTGACTAAAGTAGTACCTCAATATGAAGCAGGTACATCTCAAACCAAGTGCTATAGCATTTATAAAGGCAAAATGGATGGGAGTTTTAGCGTATTTAAAAAGTAACTTCCTTTTAGATATCCACATCCTTTAATATACGTGCCATGAATTACAAGACCTATAGCTATGTGGCAATCATTACATCTTAAATATCTCTAGGCATTCATTTGTAATAGTGATCAATTACTGATATTTTGGATTTAGGTTGATTAATTGGGTATTGGAAAGTTATCTATTTCTCAGTCCAAACCTAGAGTTGACTTTCTCCTAATATACATTTGAACTTAGAAGTTGAAGGACTCAAGATATGGCAATATGATCCGACCTCATCAAATTCGTAAAGTTAAGTTAGCCTTATTGGTATTGTATAAAAAACAAGTAATCCATTTTGACCACCATGATAAGCTTTTACAACCAATTGCCCTCTAATCGAGCCACTCTCAAAGAGAACATGCAATCCTAAGGGGTTAATCACTTTTAGATCGGCCTTTTTCTCTCAAGGTTATACCGTCTACCTACTTGGTATGGGTGGCCACATTAATTGCCTTTAGGCTTCAAGAAGTCTCTCTCTTATACAATAATTATGAGCCCTTGGTCTATCTCTTCCATATGTAATGCACCTAAGACGTCAATTTTTAATAGAATAGTATATTCATGTACTATTTTGGGCAATGACACCCACTTGGCCATTCACTTGCAACCAAAAACCTAGTTTAACCTTACATTTTTCTAGGGAATATCCATCTAGGTAGGGCTTCAACAGTAATTTTGACCTCTCTAATGAATACTATAAATACTGCAATTCAACACTTCTCTTTGGTATGCATTCTAAAAGCTTATAACTACCAACCATTTTACATTCTTATTACCTTTACCATACTTATACCAATTTAAGCATCAAAGAGTCTTAGTTAGGGGCCACATCGACAAATTAACATACTCATTGTGGTTACAAGTTCAACCCATGCTTGCCAGCTTGAGTATAGAACTCAAGCTTTCCTACATATTCACTGCTAAGCATAATTTTCCCTTCAAAACCTCTAAAACAACACCCTTATTGTACACTACATCAACAATGAGAAAAAATAAATATGATATCGTTAGTGATGATATGGCTAAAATTGAGCTTAAAGGGTAAATTAGTAAATTGACTAAAAATCGAGGACCTTAAAATTAATTACAAAGTAAATGGGTTTGAGAGCCCAAAGGACACACTAAACCCATAAAGAAAGATAGAAGAATCCTAATGGGCCCAAACCCATTGAGGCTAAAATCTATAAATACCAAATCTTAGAGAGAAATGGGAATAAGAAATCACACAAAAATTCTCAAAGTGGAAGAACTCTAAAGAACAGCAGATCTTTCTATGCGTGATTCTAAGAAAATGAACTAACACTCTAGTATTTTCTAGAAAGGGCCTTACTCACTTTTGAGCTACAACATTTTAACGTTGTTGCCAAAGAACTCAAAAGAAAAAAAAGAACGTTAAGGATATAGATGAGATTTGGAATTTATTACTTCAACACCTAAGTGGCACCAGCGTTCGAGGATATGGAGGGTAGGGCACCAACTAGAAGCATCTCACAAGTGATGCCATAGCCATATGATATATTTATTCCCCTAAGGGAAACTCTTGTGAACTAAGTGCCACTCTCTGAGACCTTACATCGTTGCTAACTCCAAAAATACTCGATTTTAAAGAACATAAATGCTCAACACGTAGAGGAGCTGCTACAACCCTATTGTTGGGATTGGGGATTTTCCCTCCCTAAAGTTGGTTGTCTAAAGAACTAATCTTGCAAAGCTTCTTTCTCCTTTCTCCTTTCTCCATTTTGGCACAAGACTTCCTAGTCCTTTACCCAAAAAAGCCCCTTCAATTCGATATTACTACCAGATGGTAGAATCATGTGCTGGTACCACAACTATTGAATGACATTTGGAACTTGTCCTTACCTGTAGTAATTGCAAACATGGAAGAGTATGAGCTAATCAACAAAGAGGGTAATCATGACAGAGTGCCCAAGGCATACATGCGCAGTTGGTTCCAAGCATTCACTGCCTGTACCCTACTTACCATCTTGTAAGAAAAGGCCCTATAAGAAGCTTTATAGTACACCTTTGTCATGTACCATCCTAAGAAGACAACAAAGGAGAAAAAGAAGCAAAAGATAAATAAGTGGTGCCATTTTCACCAGCATTATGGACATAACACTAAGTGGTGTAAGAACTTGAAAAATGAGATCGAGAGATTGATCCAGTTAGGGCATTTTGTAGAGTATGTTGTGCAAGAGCTAAATAATCTCATAAATGCCCTAAACATTAGGAAGGACAAATCTTGTTGTCCATACTATGACAAATACCTAAAGCTTACCAACCAACATTATGTGAGTGATAAACACAACATTCTCATTGCTAGGACAACCTCGATAGTTTAGAGAGAACCCACTAAGATAGGTGAAACCACCACCAAATAGGAAATGGCAGGAAAACAGCATGTGCACAAGGCCCAATTATCAACCCTACAAAGAGCATATTCAAAGGTCAACACCCAATAAAGAAGGAAGTATTAAATCCAAAATATCTAGAGACACAAGGCTTTATAAATAGTAACCTCTTCGTTATTCCGAAGAAATCCCTAGTGTAGAAGGACAAGAAGATAAGGAAACAAGAAGTAGTAGCTCTTCAAAATACTGGCAAGTAGAGAGTATTAGATTAGGAGCTGATTTGCAAGCTGTAAACACACAAAGAACCAAATAGGCAACACTCTGGTACACAACTCTTATGGCTAATAAAGCAAAAATATTGCAAGCTACCATGCTCCAAGGTTTGAATAGATATCCATCAATGGACATTGAAAAGCTAAAGATACATGGTTTTTCAAGATACTACAACTTTCTATGATTGCAGTAGACATACCACAGAATAATGTCACAACTTAAGAGACAAAATTGAAGCATTAATCCAGTAATGATACCTCAAATAGTATGTAGACTAGTGAAGGAACTCTTTTAGGAAATGACCTCATGGCGAAGAAAGAAAGAGTCCTCAAAATTTTCCCAAAAAATATTCACAACTAAAAAGGAGCTCTGCTCTTACTGTTGATGTAAAGTTGATCCCATGATGCAAATCCTTAAAGCAACTCATAAGATACCATCCTAGATTCAATACCAAGTGTTGCTATTATGAGAGACACCTAAATGCTTGTTAGCTAGACTAACCAAGTTGGTATAGTTGAAAGCACACCCAATATCTCTTGACAGTACATTTACTTTTAAATATCTTTTAGTTCCTCCTTTAAATTAAATCAAAGCCTATCCACTCGAGGATAGCATTTGTTTTATATCTTTGCTTCTTTAATAAATGCAAAATTTTCATGTTCTTCACATTACACTACCTTTTCTATAATCTTAAACTTTGCAACATTTATAAAAGGTTATTAAAGTGCAACGTTTAAACATAAGCACACTATAAGGTTCTTTGAGGAGTAGGAAGAATACATGGCAATCACTGGGTATAATTCCACTATAAAAAGCCTCCCAGAGATACATGGTTAATGATGTAATCCCATTATACACCCCCAAGGAGATACATGGTACTCATCTTTTAAAAAAGCACACTATCAGCTCATCTAGCAAATACGTAGCATTCTTTCAAAAAGCCTACTATTGACTCCCCTCAGGATATGTGGCACCCTCTTAAAAGCCTACTATCAACTCCCCTCAGGCATATGTGATAATTGCTATAGAGAAACTCGCTAAGAAATACTTCAGAAGGCATTTATGCCATCAACAAAGGAAGCCCACCTTGAGTCCTCATGAAGAAGAAGGTGGTAACATCTCAACATTTAGAAGAAATTATAAAGAAAAATATCAAAGTTTGGCAACTCCATATGTCACTATGTACATATTACAAAGTTACCAATAGGACCTATAAACATACTGATTCTCCTCCCAACATTTAAATTATGTTCAGCATGAGTGCAAAATTAACTTCATTCCCTCAAAAGACTACACTTTACATTAGGTGGACTGATGCCAACAAAAGAGGCAACTCCATGCCTTCTTAAGAAAGCTTCATTACATGTTACACTAACAACTAAAATAGTCACTTTAATGTCATAAACACGACAACATTCTTATAGTACTTTATTAATTAAATTATCTAAAAACTCAATTGATCGAAAAAGGAATTACACTAATAGCAGGTTTGACAAAAAACTACATGGACAATAGTAATTAAGAAAAGAAACAAGTCATCCAATAAAGGCATCTCGCATAGGTGCTCAAGCTTGCCCCCTCCCATGTGGACACCCCAATGAGCACCAGAGATAAGCACCCAATAAACACCCAAGCTAGATATTCTATAAGCACCATAGTTTGGCACTCTGTAGGCACCCAAAATAAGCTCTCAGCAAGTGCTTAGACCAGATGCTCAGTGGGCACCCACACATGCCAACCCATGTGGACACCCATCTTCGATTACCCACTCGAGCACTTGAGATGAACTTTTTCCCAATATTTAATGATGGCAACCTAATGCTTCCTATTCCTTAATTCTCAAAGTGCAAAGTCAATAGTCATTCAATTGGCTAAATGTTTGAGTGAACATAAAATAAATAGAAATGAAGAAACATTATTGAAAACAAAAGAGAGAGACAAAAGGATATTTGGCCAACACTTGCCTCTAAAAGTAAACAACAATATAAAAACCAACAAATACGCTGAAAATACTACTCCAGCTAATTGGAAAATGCGTCTAGGCATAAATCCTACTTGCTAATACTATCCTAAATAAGTACCTTTACTTCTGTAGAGTTTTTTCTGTTAGCTCTTCCACTATGATTTTGTCTTGACCTCAAATCCCTTTTCAAGTTCTCTAGCAACATGGCTAACTGGGATAGTAGGATCCAGCATCAACAATTCCTCTACAAGATTTCGCCTAATCTTACTCAAAATACTAGTGACAATTCTAAATAGTCTACTCGTACTTCATTACCGCCTCTGCTTCTACCGTCTAAAAAAACTCATTAGAACTTTTGAACTCTTAGGTAATATCCCCACGAGCAGTATTTATGAGGGTTCTCCTAACAAAAAAAATCTATAAACCTCTCCCTGCTCTTCACCTCCTTTTGTGTACCTTGCCATCAAGCACTCATGCTCCTTAAGTAGTTGGGCCAATTCCTTCTCTTTCTAGCTATGTTGCTTAATTATTTTGGCAGTCTCTTTCTTAAGATGCTTTACCATGGACAAAGCTCTCTTTGTTCTATGAGATACTTGCTTAATCACGTTCATCTTTGTGTTCTAAAAGTACAAAAAACACTCACGTGTAAGAAATCACTACAAAGCTACAAAGAAGAGGAACAATGGCAAAATAATAAATTAAAGTAATGAAGTGACTTCATATCCAGAAAAAATTGCCAATAGCTATCTCCAGTAACTGAGAAAAAGAAAAATACCTTTAACTTCCCTTGATCATAGTTAATCACCAAAACTAGCATGTGATTAACACCAAAAGCAGTCTCATCCACATCCCAATGGGAATCTCTGCAACTCCATCACAAACCATAATGAAAATAGTCCTTTGCCTTCGCTAGCATGAAAATGATAAATAGATTATGAGTAAGTAGTAGATGCTCAAGCTTGCTTTCCTTTAGGGAAAATTAAAAATTTAGTTCTATAAATATAAAAAATTAGCACATTTAGTCCGATTATCACTAAAATTGAAAATTTTGATTGGAATATCTAATATGGCACGTCAGAATATTTTGAAATTGGGAATTTTTGCTTAGGTAGCACCTAAATTAGTTTTTTTACCATGTCAGCAAAAAAATTTAATTGAATTTATATATACAAATAAACAATAAATAAAGTAAAAGTATAAAAAGGGAAGGAAAGGGTAAAAAAAAAGAAATTTCTCCCCCTATCCCCAACCATGGCGAGTCCAATTGGCTATGGCAGCTGCCTGGCCAAATCTAGCTAGATAGCCTTTGCACATGGCAACTAAACTTTCAAGCAACCACCATAGCTGCCTAGCTTCCAAGCGACCACCATGGCCATGAGCTAGCCAAGGCAATCGGGTGCTTAGGGGGAGTTCCAATGGTAGGGGGCTAGGGGTAAGGTGGTCTGGCAATAAAGGAGGGAGGTGTTAGAATGTATGCATATGTATATATATATATATGTATATGTAATATATATTTATATTTACGTATATAAGTCTGCATAATACTTGTGTATGTATAATATACATATTTATATAAATAAATGTGTGTGTGTGTGTGTATATCCAAGTAAGCAAAAAACTTCTTCCAACAAGATTAAAAAAAGGCCATGTCACTTGGAAAATTTCTAATTTCAACCAATTAGAAAAAAAATGAATTCAACAAAATCTGACATGCCACATCAAATTTTTCAACCAAATTTCCAATTTTGACAATAATCAAACTAAATGTACCAATTTTTTTATACTTATATGACTAATTTTTTAATTATGTAAAATATAGCATAAAATTAAAAATTGGGTAAACTTATAGGACGAAAAAATTAATTTTTCCTTTCCTTGCAGGACTAAACAACAATACCACAACCTCATTATTGGTGGCTAGTGCATCTTTCATTAGAGCTGGAAGAGCTCTCACCTTGCTTGGCCACTAACTCGGGGAGCTTGGACAGTGCCCACCAGGTGGCATCTCTCTACAATGCTGTTTCATGATACACCTCACATATGTTCATCCTTTTGTTCTCCTAGCACGAATTCTAGTAAAGTCAACTTTCTTTTTTGTCAAAAAAGGGAAGAAAAACAAAGTTTTTTTTTTTTTCACAAAAGCCGCCTTGAGGTGGCGGGGGGTAAGGCGCTGACCCCTACCTTGTATATTAAAGGTAATAAGAGGAGTACATAATATTTTACAAACAAAAGCCGTAAAACAAGGAGTACTACTCCCTTCCACATCAGTGAAAATTACAAAGCAAAATATCAGGAGTACTCACTCCCCTACACTATGTCAAAACGACCAACCAAAAAGAGCACCAGGAAACATCGTGCAAAGGCATCAATTCCAAGCACTTGTGCCAAAGGGTATAGCCTGATGAATCCCTTTGCATAAAAAGAGCCCCAATCCCTGTAGCC
Source organism: Jacaranda copaia (assembly GCA_014898725.1). Lineage (NCBI taxonomy): Eukaryota > Viridiplantae > Streptophyta > Magnoliopsida > Lamiales > Bignoniaceae > Jacaranda > Jacaranda copaia. Next base: position 80,312 of record JACGDI010001228.1, read on the forward strand.
AGCAACCCACGGCTTTTCTGAAAACTGAAACAATGCAAAACAGCAGCCAGGGCCTTAGTTGTGCCTCTACCGAAACATCTTGAATAAGGTCTATTCGCTTGGTTTCCGTCCGGTAGTAAAAACCAGGTTCCCTGAAACTTTGTGCCTTTTCCTTGTGCCTTGGGTGTTCCCCTTTCGATAGCCTGTAAAAAGTACGTATACAAGCACAAACAGGAGCCATAAATTAAAGGAAAAATATGCTAAGTGCCCATAGGAAACATACAAGTGACGTCAACAACTTTGTTTTAGTGAAACTTGCGAGAAGATCGTGGTGAACTTGATTAGGATGAATTAAGTAAAATTACTCCACTCACAAGGGACATCCCAACCCTTATCTCGAATAAAGAAGAACCTATCCTTCCAAGGACCTCTTAACGAAGGTAATTCACATAAAAATTTACTATTTGGTTTGGGAAAGAAATGGAAGAATGGTTCGATGGGCATTTTATGCACTCTAAATAAAGTGTGATAGCTATCTAGAGATATTGGTAAGCCTAACTCACTCAAATACTGTCTAAACCACACAAAAGAAGCAAAAAAATTAGACACAAGTTGGCTCAAACACACTCCATAATTTCACACTATATCTAGTGAAAAAGAGTTAGGAGGAAGAAAAAGCCCACAAGTGAAGTAACTAAAAAAGATGAAGCTCACTAGGAGGTGACATCATGTTGTTCTAAAGAGAAGGAAGAATGAACTTAAATTCATTGGAATACTACACCTCAAAATATCTAACTCCTCTAGCTTATGTAAACACTTAATTGCTGCCACCTTTAAGAAGCTATTGTCCCTAGAGGGAATGCTCTCAAATTCATCATTAGAAGAACCCTCCTCTTCAAAATTCAAATTAGATGATGAAAATGTCTTACGAATTCCCCATAATTCTCATTGACTCAAAAAAAGTTGTGATATAATGTGCAAATAAAGGAATCAAAAAGGAAGAAATAAATCAAAGAGTCTAAAGAATATTAGAAACTTTATCTTGATAAGTCATCTCAAGACTCATGATGGAATTTTCTTCCCTCCTTCTCTCCGAAGCCAAGATGGAGCTTTCTTTTTTTTTTTTCTTCTAATTCTCTATGTGCCAACAAAGCCACCTTTATAGAGCATTGCTTTGAGGGCACCAAGACTTTGAGACCTACTCAATTTCAATTTGGACAACAATTGAGAATTCATAAACTCTTATTCAAGAATAATAATTTAAATCAAAATAATAAAAATTGAATAAATTTATAATATATTTTCAATGTAAAATTAAAAATTTCCCACCGAAAATAAGAGGGTTTGATGGAATGGCTAAAATTGAGCTTAAAAGGTAACTTAATAAATCAACCAAAAATAACAAATGGACCTTAAAGTTATTTAATTGAGCACATGGGCCTAACAATCTAAAGGACACGCCAAACTCATAAAGAAGGGCAAAAAATCCTAATCGGCCTAAGTCCATCAAAGACTAAAATCAATAAATATCAAGTCCTAGAGTGAAATAAGAACAAAAAATCATTCACAAAATTCTTGAAGTGGAAGAACTCTCAGAAAGAGCAAATCTCTTTATGCGCATTCTTGAGAAGATAAACCAACACTCTGCTATTTCTCAAAAAAAAAAAAAAAACATCACTCCACTTTTGAGCAACATCAAGTGAAAATGAATCCAAACAAACATATTTTCTTATTTTAGAATGATATGAAAATAAAAATGACCATTTTAAAATACAAAAAGTTAGTCTCTTATTTTGTGAGATTTTATCTAGTCGAATAAGTCACGCATATCCAAATTCTAATCCCATGTGCATAAATGAATAGCCTGTGAAGAGTGATTTGATGTCTTTAATATCGAACCATGCAATATAAATCTAATGAAACAATTGAAACATGAACAAACCTTTTATACATGTCTTATTTGAAATGGATGGAGACAAGAGACTCAATGAGTCAATACACATCACTAACTAATTAATATCTTGTCTCCCATCCCTTTTCCAATGATAACAAAGTATCTGAACCAGGGGGACACTCAGTTTGAGATTGAGATTCTTTTCTTTTTTTTTTTTCCCTTATGACACCAAGGGTAATCAAAGAATTTGAAGTAATTAAAATTAAAATTTTATTTAATTTTATTTAAAAAAATTTCAACCCTACTTAATTTGCATATGAAATTTTAAGAATTATAGACAAGTGAAGTAAGAAAACCAAATTTAACCCACCACTATCAAACCTTCAAAAGCTATGGCATTTATCCACATTTTATGGTAATTTTTTAAAATCCCTCAATACAGTAATCTATGATTTTTTTGGAAAATTTTTATAATATTTTATTAAGAAAATGCTAAAATTGAAAACCTGAGTTTTACTTTTTATATACTACGTTTCTCACAAAGTTATTATCTTAATTTCAATAAACACAAAATTTTAGAAAAATGATAGTTATTTTTACATGTTAAATTAATAAACATTTGAAATTATCTAAAGATCATTTGTCATTTCGAATTACGGAGAGAAAGGATGAATCAAAATTTGCCCCTTGACTACGTAAAACTACATTTTCCCCTCCAACTATGGAAAATAATTACACGAAACCCTTACGTTGACAACTCTTAAGAATTATTATAACGATATCATAATGCAAGCAAAAAGAAAAACTAAATAAGTTAATATGATTCATTTGTAGATCGACGAAAGGACGGATAACCTTAGTATCATTGGGGAATTTTATTTGACACGAACTTCTCTATCAAATAAAATAAAATAAAAAATGAAAAAACAACCCCCTTTCTAAAATTCAAATAGTGTTTAGATGACCTTATAAATGCAACAAAGTGTTTAGTAAAATTGTTAAAAAAATAGAATATAAACTCTCCAACTAAAATGTTAAGACCTTTTAAACTCTTCTTAAAAAGTACCACCAAGCCCAATTGTACAAGCCTATGATCCTAGTGGAGGCGATGTGGAGGTTGAAACAACTTTAATTGCACCAATCCTAACCCTAAATTGAGGGCCGCGGGTATTCATATTAGATTGAAACAATCTCCCTGCCTAAAAAGAAAAAGTCAAAATAAGTAAGAAATTTCTAATTTATTTTTAATATCATAACAAATTCATTTGATGGTAATCATATTAATTATAAAGTTGCCTTTATTAATATGTAATAAGTTCTTTAATCGTATTTTATAGAAATATTTTTAAAGTTTATTTTTAAAATTAGATCTAACAACTTATAAATTTAATAAGCATCTCCAAAAATCTTTTAAGTAAGTTTAATCGAACACCATCTTAATATCATTTCACTTAACGTAGAATTAAATATGAGAGCCGAAAAGGTAAAACTTCTATTTCACTTTATAAGTGATAGTTAAGAACTAATAATATTAAATCATTGTTTTAAATAATATTTTTCAGAAGAAATGAAATAGAATTAAAACTTTTGTAGAACTTTCAAAAGATATAAGAAACAATAAATTGGATATTGGGACACCGAGAGTATTTTTCATGTTCAATCAGTTACCGAAAAAGTTCAATTATGTGTCGTTTTATAATTATTCTACTTTACTTATTTGCTTTAAATTATTAACGGTTAAATTTATTTTGCCCCAATATATTATAGAGATCTTGTCAAAAATTCCTTTGTACTATAGAAACCTTCAAAAACCTCTCAAAATCGGTTAATAGCATTGACATTCAATGCTAAGTTACTAATATAACCCTCATAAAATAAGTCAATTATGAAAAGATTTGGGACACTTGACATTTGTTTTTTATGTGTTATAATAAATAAGCCTTGACAACCTAATTTAATGGAGTAGAAAACAAAGCCCACAAAGGAAGGAATATATCTTGAACTAAAAAACTCTTAAAACATTTGATGGATGAACTCAATAATACTGCAAATTTGTAAGAGAAACAAGGTAAACAATTGTTGAACAACTATTTGAATTTGAATAATTTAGTATAATCTCAATCTTGAAATCTTAGAATTTGGGAATTTTTTTACAATTATGCTATTCAATTAAGGTATTATTATATTTTGTTATTATTATTAGGTAAGGTTTAGATAGTGAAATAAAATGTAATCAAGTATAATATATTTTGCTATTCTTCTACCACATCATTTTATACAATACTAAATGATGAGATTGAAAGTTGTATTTAATGAATAGGGTAATGTTTAAGCTGATTCGACCGGGAGGTCGAATGATCTAACAGTGATATTATTCTTAGGCTGAGATTTGCAACCAATAGTAAATGTTAAACTAGTCAAGGTGCTCCCAACTATAGCACTCCAATACTCAAGTTAGTACTGGTCAAATGAGGTAATGAAGCAGTAGAGTAAGAGCGTATAGTGTACATGACATACCTTGAGAGTGGCTGGCAGTGAAGTATTTATAACCTTTTCCTAATGGGTGATATATTTAAAATGCCCTTGTCAAGTGTAGAGGGCTCTTATCCTTGCCTGGGATTGTTGGTCATTTTCAATCCCAGTACTATTCCAAATGGCATCATCTCCTACTTTTTAGGATGAATAGTTTTTTAGGGGTGCACCTCCCTGCTAGAATTGGTGGCAGAGACTGTATTAGGGTGGCATGCACTATTAATGTGAAAGCACACTGCCTGTCAGAGCATTAACTGCGGCGAGGATATGAGTTAGAGCAGGAGTGAGCACTCTGATCAACCATCATCGACCAAACAAGGTGGTCAACCAGAGGGATAACTGAATAGACAAAGTAGCTTGAAGCCTCTCATTAGGTGCGGTCGAGAGCAATTCAATCGACTAAGCAGTTGTGGTTGAGTGACCCAACCCAACTAAGTCCTAAAGCACCATTGGGCTTTGAATGTTAAGTGGGCTTACAGACCCTTTTTGGAGTTAATAACTAATTGGGGTGGGCTTGTTAAGCTATCTCATATCATGAGTCCCCCCCACTTGCGGTCCTAATCGAGCTTGTCGATAGAAAGAAGTAGGGAATAGATAACTAGATGACAATTATGTAGATTCAACCAGGGTTTTTGAACTATCGACCAAGATTTTTGAATACTCGATTGGTGTTTTTAAATGCTTGATCAGGGTTTGGCACATTTGATGCGTTAGTTACATCATGGTATACAAAGCGCCAAAGAGTAGCAGTGTAATTATTATGCTGCTTGGTTTCCCACATCTAAATGCCTATATATTAGCATGGTAGAAACATTTAGTTTTCACTTTTGATGAATCTGGTCTGGTCAAGTTCTTGCTTGCAGAGTCCTTTAATCCTTTCTGCACTTTAGAGTTTTCAAGCTATCAACTGTAAGTTCTTCTACAAGCTTCTGTTTTCCTTCATTTTGTTTTGTAAAGATGTTAAGTGCATTAGATAATGAGGATACTAGGTCCAAGATTGTAAATTTTTATGGAGACGTTGGGGGTGAAAATGTATCGGGAGTGCATCTGAGAATACATATGATAGTTCGATGAGTGATAGCTCAACCTCCAGCAGCTAAAGTACTGAGAGAGCTACTTTTGGGGATGATGCTGGCCTAAGTGAAGTGCCAGCATTGCGTGGTCAATTGTTTACTCTAGTCCATTATAGTGAAATAGTCTCTAAGATTTCCCTCGCTCACCTAGTTCGAATTAGAGAGATGTACCATATCCTAGATGAATATGAACTCTTAGTGCCCAGGCCCCAGGGTAAGACACATCAATCTCCATAAGGGTGTATAATAGTGTTTGAGGAGGGATTCAGGTGTGCCTTTAGGTTTCTGCTAACACCAGCCATAGTCGACCTCCTTAGGGGGCCCCAAGGTCAGTATAACACAATTTCTACCCAACTACTTCACTACTATATACAGTTTTAATGTGCTGATGTATCTATTTGCTAGCTAGCCTCTTTTACCAATTTTTTCAATTTGTTTCATCTACCCATGTCTCAAAAGTCAGGTACTATTGAAGAGTTTGGGTTCTATTATCTGACTATACCTCCGCATTGAAAATTCTCGATAAACGGCTCCTTATCATATGGCCAGGAGTGGAAAAAATACTTTCTATATGTTTGGGGGCCTGGTGAGGTTAATATTCCCAAAGGGTGGTGGAGGGTGCACATTGAAATGCCAAGGAACCAAACGCCCAGCTGGCCAATACTTTTGTTCGAAACCTAATTGATTTTGGGCAGATTAAAGCCTCAGTTCTAACTAAGGAGAAATGTTTAGTTCTAGCTAGCCTATTATCGACTGAGCTTGACTTTGCTGTAGGCGATCGACTACGTAGAGATATTTGTTGACTATGATAATTATAGATTTTTTTCTTTCTGCTCGATTCTGATCATTTTTATCTTATCTTTTGTTGGTAGATCAAGAAGAAGTGATAGCTTGTAGTCGATGAAAGGCTTTGGCAAGAGCCCAGAGGAAAAATAAACATCATTGAGTGGCTGCTCGACGAGATGCTCCTACAGTGAAGCCAGCCCCCATGACCTACTCAACCACCGCCCCTGCCATGCTCTAGATCGAATAGGCACCCCAACCTACCAAATTAGAGGAGTGTGTTTGAAACAGCCCTACAGGTCAAAGCAAAAGATAAATGACCGAGCAGGAAAGCTTAACGCCTAAAAGGATAGCAAGCAATAAAGGCAAGTAGAAGGTAGTCACTAGCTACAACTTGTTTGGTAAGCATAGCGATGGGGTTCTATTTCAGATTCCCAAATTGCAATCGCCTCACTTCGGACCTGACCCCATCATAGAGGTAATTGATTATACCTCTGTTATACAATCGGGGATAATAGGTGCCAATCCACTCAAATGTACAGTGACCAAGCTCTTTTCCACCAATCAGTGGAGATTCATAGGCCTGAACCAGGTTGGCGTACTTAAGGCTTTGGCCTATCATTGCAATATAATAATTATGAGGTCGATTATTTTCTCATCAAGTTCTTCTTTCAAAAAGTTACATTATTCACGGACACTCTTTATTTCAAGTGAGCCATCTTGGGTACCAATTTTACCACTAGTCAAAGTTGGGCCTAGCAAACCACAAAGAGTTATGAGAGAAAGAGAAGCTAGAGACCCTCAACGTTCAACTTGAGTCTTCCCAGCTCCAAGTCAACCAACTAACAAAAGAGGTGGCTGACCTCCATGAGCAGCTCATATAAAGGACCAACAACTAGTCGAGGCTATTGAGGAAATGAATCGAATGGACTCTATGGTGAAGAAAGCTCACTTGGATATACAAGTAAGCTACTCCTCTGGTCGATCGACTAACCACACTGTTATGCTCGAAGAGGCTTAGATGGCCTTTTCTCAATAGTTCTTTATGATGCAAAGGGAGGTGGTGGACCAATTTATGTTGAGCTCGACTTTCTAAGACGCGAGCATAGTTTTATCTATTAACGATGCTCACAGCGTATTTGAAAAAATGATAAAATAGCTTGTATATCTAGGCATATTTTTTGGGTAGAAAATAAAGACAGAATAAGCCCTACCATGGATAAGAAGCTACAGCTTTACCTAAAATTTGAGAAGGGCGTGGTCCATGGAGGTAAAGAGAGGGATACTACAACAAATACTCCCATTGAGCCCATAATCAAAGTCTAATAGAAATAAATTGAGGTCGAGGCTAAGCTAGCTGAATTGGCAAGCGAGTTCACCTTCACTGAGGACTTTGCCTCTTAAATAAGGAATGGGCAAGTCGACGTCGCATAATACATACTGCACTAAATTGATTTCATAAGCGATGTCGTGGGGCCTTCACAACCAGTTCAAGCCGTCCTACCACTTGCATTGATGATGTTGAAGCCTAACCAAAACTCGTAGGAAGGTGCCTAGGCCAATCAATCTGAAGATGCTGGGTCGAGCCAAACTTAATCTTCTAACTCTCTTCCATCATTGTTGCTGTTTTATTTTTTATTTTTTATTTTGGTAATGGAAAATGTTATTGTAATGAACATTTCTATGAATGAAATATCATTTTGATAACATTTTTGTCAAATGAAATCAATTTCATAACTTTTTTATCGAATGCAACTATACTGTCATGATTGTATAGGTGAATAATTGACAACCATATTAGTTATCAAGAAAGTCCAACAACTTTATCATCAATTTTGGTTACTATTGAGAGATACACATGGTCTTGCCAAAGTGCATTTAATAATTTATTTTCACAACTTTGCTTGACTTTATAGTTGATTTTCATTATTTCATGGTCGACTTGTTGACCGACTACTGGGTCGATCGTACAGTTTGGGTTAAAAAGCCTTAAGTTGGTGGCATATAGCTGCTTTTGAGTTGACTATCAGGTCAACTTGGAACTTGGGCTTGGAGCCATAAATCGACAGCTGGAAGCTACTTTTGGGTCGACTTTAAACTTTATTTGGCAGCGTGAGGCTGCTTTTAGGTCGACTATAGGGTTAATTTGAAATTTGATTTGGCAGCATGAAGCTGCTTTTGCATCAACTACGAGGTCAACTTGAAACTTGATTTGAAGCGTGAAGCTACTTTTGCATTGATTATGAGGTTGACTTGAAACTTGGAGTGGTGCGAGGTAGATGTAGCTGTGACAATGTAAACAAATAGTAGCAGTATTGCTGAAACTTTATTTATATCATAGAACACAAGGATGATTACAATGTATTTTTATATGTATAATTACTTCAAGTTGATGGCATTCCATGGGCGAGGGAGCTCATCCCTATCAATATTAGTAAGTTGGTAAGTGTTATGCTTTAATACCTTCACAACAATATAAGATCCCTTTCATTTCAGGTTGAGTTTGTCAACATTCTTGGACACCTCCACCTTCTTTAGAATGAGATCTCCAACTTTAAAACAATGCAGCCTAATCATTTTATTATCGTTATCTGCCATCTTTGACCTATAGCACTATATGGTGTTGTAGGCCTCTTACCTTCACTCATCGATAGTTACGAGATTGAGCTTTCTTTCAAATGTGTTTCTAAGTAGGTAGAAGTAAATCACTCGAGCTATATGTGTATAAGTTCTTAGGGGATGACTACCTCGAACCCATAGACCAAACTCTATGGGTTGTGACCTATAGCTATATGGAAAGTTATCTTGTATGCCCTCAACACTCCTAGGAGGTTGTCTACCCAACTCGACCCAGTATCTTATATCCTAGCTTTCAAATGGTTGAGGATTATTCTATTTGTTACCTATGTCCTACCATTTGACTAAGGGTTACCCACTAAAGTAAAATATTGGGTGACTCCCAAGGCCTCACACCAACCTTTGGTACTTTTGCTCCGAAATTAGGTCCCATTTTTTGAAAAGAGGATCTTAGGTAAGCCAAAATAATATATGATGTTTTTTCAGATGAAACTCTTGATGGCTACATTGGTTATCTTTGGGACAGCCTCGACCTTGACCCATTTGGTGAAATACTCGACCGCCACGATTATAAAATTTCATTGACCTATTGACTTTGACAATGAGCCCAAAATATTGATCCCCCACTAGTCGAATGACCAAGAAATTTGAACATTGACCATGGGGGCATGGGTTGATGTGAGAGGTTCGAATGAACTTGGCATGATGGACATTTTAGAGTAAAATTCACAACATGTTTCAGTAATGTTGGCAAAAAGAATCCATACCTGATGATTTTATGTGCAAAGGATCTTTCCCCAGAATGGTTTCCGCACATGCTTGCTTGGATATCCTACAATACTTATGAGCCTAGTCAGGATACAAGCATCTTAGGGGCAGTTTAAAGATTAACCTCTTATACAGTTGGCCATGCTCATTGAGCACAAGCTTGGTAGCTTGTCCTCAAAGGCGACGAGCCTCATTTTTATCTTTGGGGACTGTGTCATGACTCAAGTAAGGTTTTATTGGATCCTACCATGAAGAAACTGTCTCCTCGATGCTCCCTACCAAGTTCTCCTTAAGAGGGCCGATCGATGACCTATTAGCAACCAGAAAAGTTATTGTCCTATCCCGTGTGCCTCTAGTCGAGCTATCAAATTTGGATAAGGCATCCTTATGCTCATTATCAGATTGGGGTACCTAATTGAGGGTGAATTTTTTGAATGATTGTTGTAATTTTTTGACCTCCATCAAGTACCGACTCATCGTTGAATCCTTGGCCTCAAAATTTTCCTTAACTTGTTCTGCTACCAATTAGGAGTCCGTGATCACAGTCAGGTGATCAATACCTTGGTTGAGTGACATCCTCATCCCAATGAGGAGAGCCTCATATTCTGCCTCATTATTAGTAATTATGTAGTTAAGTTTGATAGCAAAATCATACTCCTCTGCTGCCAGGGAATGGAGAGCTACTCTCACTCCCCTTTCTAATGTGGTCGATGATCCATCAATGTGCAAAGTCCAAACGAGAGGTGCTTCACTGCTTTTTTCAAGTAGGTCAACTCATTTGGCGATGAAGTCCACCAAGACCTGCGCTTTGAAGCCTATTCTAAGCTGGACGGTGATATCAAATTTTCCTAATTCAATGGCCTATTTCATTAACCTCCCTGATGTGTTTGGCTTTGAAAAAACCTACTTCAATGGCTAGTTGGTCAGCATTATCATGGTATAAGACTAGAAATATAGACGTAGCTTTCAAGTCGCAGTAACTAATGCCAAAGAAAATTTCTCGATCTTTATGTAGTTTTGTTTCGATCCTTAGAGTGACTTACTACAATAGTAAACCAATCAATGAGTTCCATCTCTAGTCGAGACTAAGACCAAGCATATCAATGCCTCTAAAACTGCCAAATATATATGCAGTACCTCTCCAAGTTTAGGTTTTGCGAGCATGGGGGCGAGGATAAGTAATATTTCAATTCGACCAGAGCCTGATCACAATGTTCATTCCACTAGAAACCCAACTTCTTGGAATTTTTAAGAATTTTGAAGAAAGGTAGGCTCTTGTTAGCCAATTAAGCGATAAATCTCCCAAGGGCAATAATCCTTTCGACCAACCACTCCATATCTCTGATTGTTCAAAGAGGGGCAATGTCCAAAATAGCCGCCTAAATCTTTTCTGGATTAGCCTCAATGCCCTATTAACTGACCATGTAACCTAGAAATCTACTTCCTTGAGCTTCGAATGTACACTTATTTAGATTTAGCTTCAAAGCAAATGCCCTTAATATTACAAAAGTGTGATTGAGGTCGAGCAAATGGTCCTAGGCATTTTCTGTCTTTATGATCATGTCGTCGACATATACCTCCATAGACTTGACTATTTTATTCTTGAACATAAAGTTGACCAGCCTCTGGTAGGTTGTTCCAACATTTTTAAGTCCAAAAGGCATGACCAAAAAATGATAAACTCTATTAGGAACCACAAAAAAAAATTATCCTTATCTTCGGGGCCATAAATATTTGATGGCACCCTTGGAATGCATCAATCATACTCAATAACTCACAACCAGCCACAGAATCTATTAGTAAATCTATTCGAGGAAAGGGATAAGGATCCTTAGTGCAAGCTTTATTTAAATCTATGAAATCATTACACATGCGCCATTGTCCCTCATTCTTCAAAATAAGTACAATATTACAAAGCCAAGATGGATATTGAATTTCAACTACATAACCTGCATCTAAGAGTTTCCTAACTTTCTCTTTGATGATCTAGGTCCTCTTAGCATTAAATGTCCTTGCCTTCTACTTAATCGATTTATATGGGGGATTGACATTAAGGTAGTGCACGATCAAATTGGGGTCAATTCTCTGGATGTCAAATGTCTTTTAGGAAAAAATATCAATATTTCTCCTCAGGAAATCAAACATAAGACACTCTAAGTGGGGGCCCATATCTGTTCCAATCCAAGTAGTTTTATCGGGGTTCCCTGGTTTTAGCTCGACTGATGGGCTCTAGTCAAGTATCTTCTAACTTTCTCTCCTTTTTGGCTTGGTTCACCTAAGGTTCTGCTACAGGGGTGTTCCCCAAGGTCTTCAATTATGATCAAGTCTTCTGCTTACTTGACTCAACCAAAATGCTGCAACACCGCCAAATTTCCTTGATTTACACATGGTTCACCTGTACCAATTAGGGTCGAGAATTTGATCTTTATGTGATAGGTCGACATAATAGTGTGAAAATTATTGAGAGCTAGTCGACCAATTATAACATTGTAGATAAATAGGGCATCGACCACGAGATAGTTGATCATCAAAGTCTTTCTTTGAGGTGCCTCCCTAAATGACATCGAGAGATTGATAGACCCTTTTGAAATGATTTTGGACCCCCCAAACCCAACCAAAGGGGTATGCATAGGTTCAAATTTCTGCTGCCCTAAGTTCAACCTTTTCAATGTAGAAAGGAAAATGATGTTAGATGAGCTGCCATTATTGACTAAAACCTTTCTCAATTCAAATTTGGAAATCTTAATGGAGACTACCATAAGATAATCAGTTTTATGGTTGATATTTTTTCCTTTAAGGTGGGCTAGGTCATTGTCAATGAAAGACTTCGACTTTGCGCTTATTGATAAATGGAATGTCGTTTTGATTGATGAGGCTTTGGTCAATTCCAGCCTCCTCTGAGTTTGCCTTATTGCTAATTTTAAGTCCTCCCAGTGGAACCTCCTGCAATCATGTCAATTACTCCTTGAATAAGCGAGCAGTCTTCTTGGGTTGGTTTTTTTTCTTTGTCATCCCTCCTTGGGCTAACTGACCTTTCTCTATAGGGAGTCCAATCAATTTTGCCCACTTTAACTTGTGGGTCAACAGCCACATATTGTTTGAGATGGACTTGCCAAAAGAGCCTCCAAATTTCATCCTGGAAATTAAAGCATTCATCTATGTCATACCCCTTTTGTTTATGAAAGTGGCAAATTTTTTTTGATTTTTTCATTGCTTCAGTCTCCATCAACTTTCTTAATTTCTTGAGGAGATTGTTATGCTAGATGGCAAGGAAGACCTCTTTCCTCAAGATATTCAACAGAGTATAATCATAGAAGTGCTTTATTAGAGATCAATCCCTCTCTCTATGTTTCTGGTAATCTTTCTCATTTTTCTTTTTGACAACCTCAGAGCTTTTGAACTTCACCCTATTCATCTCCTACTGGGTCATATATCTTTCCATCAAGTCAAGCAATTTCTCCATCGACTACGGATGCTCACGCACTAAAGTATTGGCATATTCTTTGTGCCTAAGTCCCAAGATTAGCACACCGATTAGAAACTCGATCCTAGGGTTGTTGATCTTCAGGACCTCCATGTTGAACCTTGTTAAAAAGTCATAAGAAAATCCTACTTGTTTTTCTTAACAGTGTGGAGATGAGCATGGAGGAGTTTCGTCTTTTACTGACTAGCGAACTGGTGCAGAAATATATCACAGAGCTAATCATAGGAGTACATCAACGAGGGCTCCAACTTAACAAACTAATCAAGCACTATGCCATGGAATGTGATCACCAACATCTTTACATAGATGTACTCATTATGCTTATGCAGTTGCATCATATGTTCAAATTGAATCAATTGCTCTTTCGGATCTGTTGAGCCATCATACCTTGAAAGTTTGGTTGGGACCTTGGCATCAACAACAATACACTCATCAACAATATCCTTGATAAAAGGGGAGCCTCTCTCTCGACAAGACCTTTGGGGGCCCTTTGGGTTAGGCACTCTTTCAGTATTTCTCCTTGAGATCTCATCAAGACTTCGATCCAGTTGTTGTACTTGGTAAGAAACATTTTCCCATTTCTCACGATTAGCTTCGGTAATGTTTTAGTCAAAATTAGGCCTCAAGCGCTCGGCCCTATCATGCTGTGGGGCTCGATTAGGTCTGTGATGGTCTATGAATCAACAATTTCTTTCCTTGGCTCAAGTCAACCCTTCTTTCCCTAGGGGTGCCTAGGGCTTATTTCTCATTTAGCTAGTAGATGCCTAGACTCTTGGTGACCACAAATATCCTAGGAAGACCTCTTCTATAGTGGTGTGGGTTGCATAGTTACACTGCTAGCTAGGGTTGGTCTGTGCCTGTTCAAAGCTACAGAAAGTTGAGCAAAGATTTACGCAAAGATTTGTTCACTTATAAGCTGCATTAGTCGAGGTATAGTCAGCGTTACAACTTGCTCTTTTGGGGTGCTGGGGCTTGGGGCATGTGAACCTTACTGGGGTAGAGGGAGAGGTAAAGATGTTGACCTCCTATTATCCTTCATCTCAAATACGACTCTTCTAGTGTTCATCATCTTCTCAGTTGCAATCTCAAGTATTTCCATAGACGGCTCCAAAATGATAAGGTTGAAAGTCATATTTAATGAATAGGGTAGTGTTTGGACTAATTCGACCAAAGAGGTTGAATGATCCAATAGTGATATTCTTCTTAGGCTGAAATCTGCAATCAACATCAAAGGTTAAACTAGTCGAGGTGCCCCCAACTAAAGTACTCTGATACGCAAGTTAATACTAGTCAAATAAGGTAATCGAGTAGTAGAGTAAGAGCGTATAGAGTACCCCTAGTCGGTGATATGTCTAAGGTACCCCTATCAAGTGTAGAGAGCTACTCTCCTTGCTTGGGGGTTGTTGGTCATTTTCAATCTCGGTACTATTTCAGGTGGCTTCATCTCCTACTTTTCAAGATGCATAATTCTCTAGAAGTATGCCTCCCTGCCAGAGTTGGTGGCAGAGACTGTACTGGGGTGGCACGCGCCATTAATGTGGAGGCATGCTGCCTCTCAAAGTACTTAATGCAGCAAGGATATGAGTTAGCATCGAAGTGAGAACTCTCATCGACCATCATCGATCAGACAAGGCAGTCAACCAGAGGGATGGCTAAATGGACAAAGTGGCTTGAAGCCTTCTATTAGGTGTAGTTGAAAATAATTCACTCGATCGGGTGGTTGTGGTTGAATGGCCTAGCCCAACTGGGTCCTTAAGCATTATTGGGCTTTGAATGCTAAGTAGACCTAGAGACCCTCTCTCAAGTCAATAGCGTATTGGGCTGGGCCTGTTGGGCTATCCCATATCGCTGAGATACATACTACAATAACAAATAATTTAGTACTCTTTTCAACTTTCTTGTATCTATTCAGCTGATGGTCCATTATACTCAATTTTGCTTCTAGTACTTGGTTCTTCATCATCACCTTAATGTTTGATATTGTCGAGTATATGGTGCTTTGATGTAGCTTTTTATCATCAATTTGAAAAGTTCATTAATTGCAAGCTCATCTATTTTTTATTTTTTTAGTCATAAATTTTAATAATATATTGTTCAATCCTATTCCCTCATCACGTATAGTTGGCTCGATATGACACATAAATTTGCATCTATTTAGCTTCTATTGTAAAAATAAGTTAATAGAATCATAAATAATTAAAAATTTATAAATAAAACAATTCACATCCCAATTATAGCAACTTTAGAATCTTCTTTCAAGATTATTCAAGACTATGAAGTGAATATAGGTACTATTTTACTATAAATGCACAATACTCCTTTCAATATAGATGTTTAATTACACAGGAATCACAATACTGATATTTTTATATTACAATAGCTGTTTGATATTATTGTGCATTTAAACTAATGAAAATCTTAATTAAGGAGATGATTTTTGTTTGAAAAAAAATTGATATTAAATTATCAAAATGAAGCATGCTCTAAATTTTAGTAAATTCATCAATGGCATTAAGGCTTTAGAGGGATATTTGAAGGGTTTTACAATACAAGGAGATTTTTTAAAGAACCCTCAAAGTATAGTAGAAAAAATAAATTTATTCTTAGAAATATATATACACTATTATATATAACACAATAGTGTGGGGCTCATAATTGCACAATTTTAATCAGATTCTGAATTCTCATAATTTTGAATTTTTAATTAAATTAAAAAAAATTATTGGTGGTTAATTTATTTTTAATTTTATTTTAATACAATTATCTTATTTGCTATAAATAATTAAAAGTTCATATTGTATTTATCCAAAATTACAGTTTTAATTTTGATCTCGGGGGATAACTTCAAATATTCATAAGGATAGATTTTTCTTTCATCATAAAAGTTCAAAATATCCATAATCATAGATTTAATATTTTATCTCATCATATAAATAAATGTATTTGGTTATTGTACTTGTATTTTTGTTATCTTTTTATTGAAATTATTTTGATTTCTCTAGGCAAAATATATATATATATATATATATATATTTGTGTCAGTTTTATATTTGAACAATGTATCTAGAATAGTGTAGCTTTATGAAGTATATCATTTCAATAAGTAATTGAAATTAATTCAATTTTTATATCAAATGAATGAAGAAAAAAATATATTTTTCATATGAATCTACTTAATCAGATTTAATAAAAATATATAGTATTTCAATTACACAAGTATGTATTTTTTATATAGAATTTACTTAATTATACTTGGCATTTAAATTTCAATTTAATTAAATCTTTAAATATATTTATAATACTTTTACAAAAATATTTCATTCCTTTATCAGTATATATAAATAATTTATAGAGACTTACTTATATATACTGAATGAAATTTTCAAAAGTTTAATGAATAAACACTTAACATAGCTAATTACGTCAGTCTTTTTATTTTTTGAGCATATTTATTTGCAAATTTTTTAATATTTTATTTAATAAGAATTTACAATAGAACATTTTTTATATACATATTTGGCAGGAATAGTATCATATCAATAAATTTTTATTCAAACTAGTATTTGTTCATTTTGTGTTTAATGAGATATTGATATGTATTATGTATTAAGTTAAATATTAAGAAAATAAATATCATTTTGTAATAATTTACATAATATGTAAAATATGTTATTTGATAATCTTAAAAGGACAAAGAAAATTCCTAAACAAAAGTAAATACACTTAACATATTGATAAATAATTTTATTTTAAATCCTCAAGTGTTATAAAAATTATTTCTGTGGCCTTTACATTATTAGCAAGATTATACTAAAGATTTCTTATATTTTAAAAAAATAAAAAGAAAAAATAAATAGTTTGCTTAAATATCATATAAAATTAATTGTTTATTACCTTTTTTTATTGATATTTTTTTTAAAATTTTAACAAATTTAACAATTCATGTATAATTTGTAAATCTAAAATTAGCAACTCTTGATACTCTATGATAATGTTTTCTTTGTATATTTAAATTAATTATTATTTTATATCATGTTTGGGTGTTAAAATAATTTAACACAAATTTTCACCTTTCGTGAGTTGATCTTCCATGATCAATTAAGTTTTTGTGTTTTCAATATCATTAATTTTTTTTTAATTTTTCAAGTATTTTTTTTGTTTTGTTTATGTTGCCTTAAATTTATTTAGTTGTTTTTTATTATGAAAAAATATAAGTATTTTTATATTTATCGTGCCTGTGTAAATGTGATGATGTTGTGACAATCATGACGTTTCATTGTCTTTGATATTTATACATTGGTTTTCATAGAAAAGTTTTTTAATTCTGTACCATGTATTTTAAAAAATATATCGTGAATTAAATTTACTTTTACACGAAATTAAAGTAATATATGTAAATTATATTTCTAATTATAATTAGTTTAATCTGTGCATAGCGTGAGATACATGCTAATATATATATATATATATGACAATTTGGGTATAAAAATATACATAAATTATTCAACAATTAATAAACCAATGATAAGAGGACTTTGGGGGGAGGGGGTTTCTGAAGATTATTTTAGTATAAGAAGGCTTTTGTAAGACCTCTAGAGCTCATTTGCTTGGTGTATTTGGATTAAGCATGATACATATGATTATGATAAATAGTGGTTTATGATGTGTCCTATCTAATGTTTGTTTGGATATTATAAATAACTTGATATCCAACTTTGATTATTTGCTTAGTATGATTATTTTGTTTAACAAACTATAATCTATTTGTAACTTAGGCTGAAAAATATATCACACTCCAAAGCCTTGATACATATGCGAAGTTTGGCTTTAAATGCATGCCAACGCCAACTGTATCAAAAACTTTTAAAAATGAAACAAGCATTGAAATTGAGTTGGCTTGTGTATTTATCACACAATATCAAAGCAAGCAAATGAGCTCTTATAGTACAAGAGAAGAAAATGAATTTAACCCAATTATTTACTTCAAAGTTGTAGATTCAAAGTTTTAGATATGTTAAACTTCAATACTTTGTATGATATTCTTAAAAATGTGAGTTTATCTATATGGTGTGCTTGAGTGTGAAGTTTTATAGTGGGAGGAAAATGATAAGCCACCCAAAATCGAACAAATCATGAATGTGATTTAACTTTGTTTTATCTATTTCTTTTTTGTGGTCTTCTTTTTTTTCTTAATTGTCAAGTTGTATTTTGGTGAATAGAACCTTGAAAGAAGGGGAAATAGGAAACGAAGAAAAGTGAATGGAAGATTTTTCTTTGGCCTTGAAGTAGACTAGGATACTCTATTAGATAGAGTTGGATTTCAATCAAGTCAGCATTATTTATTTTCCTCAAGTAAAGATAGTCTAGGTCTTTTCAACCTAGCTAAGCATCTTGCTTGTGATCGGCTGGCCAAAATGGGTGCCCTTATCATCATTAATGCAGAGGTGATGCACCATCAGGGCCATTTAACGCAAACAAAAGAGCTATTTCGTTACATTTAATCCAAATGTGATAGGTGGCAAGCCCTGCCATTAATGCATTTGAGGTCAAGCGATTGCCTTACTGTCTGCAAGTTCTTGACCTCATGAGGTTAGATAGACCTGAAAAAACTACATCGGAGATCAATCTAAAGTTTTAGAAATGTTCCAAAGACATCTATGTAGGCAAATTTGCTTGGGCCCAAAGCTTACTTTGCTTGGGCTTGTTACTGGGCCAAAGCTTTTTATTAGGCCTATGAGTTCACCTATATCATGAGCCCCCTCCCTGCTCCATAGTTTGACCATGTAAAGGTCAGAATAAGGAGTAACATGTTGCATTATTTTGTTGTCAACCAAATTATTTGTTTGTGAATCTCGACTGGGGGCTATGGAGGTGAGAAAAAGTTTTTGAATCTTAACTAGGGTTTTGAAGGTGGGAAAATTTTTGAGCGATTATGTTGATATTCATGCACAAATGACAAATGGTTACACATTAATTAGCTAGTAACCGATCAAATTAATTGGTTGGCATGCTAGGCTCAACTTATAAATAGCCATTCTTACTACCCATTTAACACTTTTATCACACCATTATAAGGTTGAGCTCATAAGAAACTTGGTCGAATCTCAACTTTCCAAAATTTGTAATTTTTTATGTATATCTTGCATAAATTCTCTTTTTCTCTTACTTTGCCTATTCACTATACTTTCTGTTCTCCTATTTTCATTTGTAGTACTGGCTGGTATTGTTAAAGAGGATAGGGTTGGGAGTTCTAACTCTGAGGCAACTCAATCATTAAATGCCTCAACTAGCGGGGTAAGCTTAGATAAGACGCCTGGTGGTAGGTCGATTTCTTTTAGTGGTCATGAGGAAATAGATATTGTGGGGAAAGAAGTAAAGGTTGATAAGAGGGTTAGGCCTTTCAGTCTTAATATTGATGAAACTAGTCCATCTATGCCTATGGTTGAAGAGGTATAGCTATTTGTGAAGGCTGGCCAGTCTCCAAGGTCGAGGGGTAGGCTCTTTACCATTGGCCATTATAGTGAGATCATATCTAAGGTATCCACAAATGATTTGAGGTCAATTAGGGCAAAATATTATATTCCTGAGGAGTTTAAACTAATTAAGCCTGGGACAAGGAATAGGATTCATACGCCTATAGAGGGATGTATAACTATTTTTGAGGATGCCTTGAAATATGGAATTAGGTTTCTTTTACTAAACCCATAGTTGACCTATTAAGAGGTCTTCATGACTCGGCTCTTGCCCAACTATTTTTTCCTTTTATATAGTTTTGTATATTTTGATGATGATTCATGACCAGCCCCCTTTTTAGGCCAATTTTAGCAATTTTTTTCATCTTTCATTATCTCAAAAATTGGGGAGCATAAGGGAGTCAAGATTTAATTACTTAACTACTCGACCTCATAGAAAAAATTTTATAAGCCCTTCTTTTTCTCATGGCTAAACTTGGAAGTAGAGATACTTCTATGTTTAATCTCTTGGTGGGGTTGGTTTTAATGTTCCCAAAGAGTTTTGGATGGGTAGAGTTGAGGTGAACATTGATGAAAATTTAACTTAGAAAAATATTTTCATTCGAGATTTGCTCGACTTTGGAGAGATGGATGCATTTGAATTTATTAAAAAGAGGAACTTAGTTTTAGTGGGATTGTCTACCACCCTACTGAGATTGTAGGCTAATGGATGCTTAGGTAGAACTAACTTACTTAACTCATCTAATCCATTAACTTTATTTTTTAATGTTATATTTTTTGATCAAAATGATGTCGATCCCTATAGGTCAACCCATCATGAACCGAGCAATGCAAATAGCAATAAAAAGCATAAGAGCACCACAAAGCTACTGCCGTTGTTAGGAGGTGGCAACTCAAGTTGCTAGGGCCAAATAGGTGCTGCCAACTAGTCTATCCCCTATTGCTCAGACTGTAAGGATAGGAGTAGCCTAACTATTTGACCTAAGAGAAAAGTATTAGAGGTTATTAGCAAGGCTCAGCTAAGAAAAGTATAGTGGCTAAAGGGAAATGGAAAGCTATTGATCCCAATACAATAGTTTACGAGATGTTTTCTCTAGAACAATTATGCAACCTACCTATCTTCCCCAAACCTTAATTTGGCCTAAAATTTGGGGTGTCAAATACATTAATAATGATGGGTACGTGTTCAACCTCAGTAACTTTGTTGGTTGTTCTAACCCTTGGTCTCTTCGAAAGAGATCAAATGGAGTTGTTTAATCATGAGCAAGTCAATACTTTGAAAGCATTTGCCTATCATGCAAATATGGTAAAGTTAGTGCAAAATGCACTGTTTAATTTCTATTGTCATTGATTTATAAAATTGGTCTTTTCTTGATGTACATTATTTTCTCATAGGTTGGGCAATAGGGATATAATCTCCATCGATGGTACAAGCTATGCAAAACTACCCAACAAAGGTTTGGAGGAGAAATATGATGAGTTGGAAAAGGAATAGAATGATTTGACCCAAACTAACGTCAAATCGTTAGAGTCAAGAATTGAGGAACAAACTAAGTAGCTCAAAGAGAAGAACACTGAGCTTTTAGCTGCTATTGAAGAAAGGAGTCAGGTAGAAAAGCAATTGAAAAAGTCAATGATCTTGATCCAGGAGGCTTCTTTATCAAGTCGAGCATAGGGGTATAAGAGCTATCTCTGCTATGCTAAAGATAAGGTTTTCAAGGTGTTGTTCAACATCTAAAAGGAAGCCATGCAATAATTTTTGCTAAGTTTAGCCTTTACTGATGCCAGTGTGTCCTTTAGTATGGATGACTTCAATAAAGCATTTGAGAGAGTCGTGAAGCAACTCGAGTTTCTTGGCTATAAGATTTGAGTAGAGGACAAAGCTCATCTCAATGTTTTGAAGAATAAGTACCTCAAGGATTTTGATGAGAAAGCTCTTGGTGAAGAGGTTGAAGCTCCGTTGCATCCCAAAGCTATCAAAGTAGGGAAGAAGTTTTCCTTTGTTAAAGAATTTACTTGGAAATCAAGAATAATAATGTAAATGTGTCAGAGTTCTTACCAAATGTTCAGTGTCCTTTCTTAATAGATGAAGCTGGTCTCTCTCATCCTATGGGGACGCCTCCATCTGGACCTGAATAAGAGGTTGAGGACCCTCCTCTAGATGTTGATGTTGATGTTGATACAATTGATGAGATTGATAAGGTTGTCAACAAGGTTGCTGATCGAGGGAGTCGAGACGAGGGTGCTGGTTCAAGCTAAGAAGTTTTGCTTTTGCAATTTTGTTCATATTATGTGAAGCCTAGGTATGCATTTAAACATCTTAATTTTTGAACATGCAGTGGATATTTAGAGATTGTAATGTTAATTTTCATGTTTTCAGTCAATTTCATATATCATCATTGATTACATTATGTATACACTGTGTCACTTTAATTTGACCAAGTGATCGATTTAGATTTATTTTCATACATAGACTCTAAGGTCGATTTTAGCTTTAATTGATAATTAGTTAGAAACCAATTTTATCATATGACTACGCGGTCGACTTAATCAATCTTCAATAATTGATTCAAAACCAATATGATCATGAGACTACAAGGTCAACTTAATCATTCTTCAATAATTGATTGGAAACCAATTTGATCATGCAACTACGAGTTGACTAGGGGGTCAACTTAACATCTTCTAATAATTGATTTGAAGTTAATTTGATCATTCAACTATAGTTTCAATTTAATCATTCTTTAACAATTGATTCAAAGATAATTTGATCATGCGACTACAAGGTTGCAACATTGTGTGTATTAGAAAAGCTTGTTCCCATTATACATTGGGATCTTAATTTTACACATCAAATGTCTTCAATTTGGTGGCATTCTATGGTCAGGAATTCTCCTTTCAACTATATTCATTGGTTGATAAAAATTATGTTTTGCCATTTTCACCATCGAGTAGGACCTTTGCATTTTGGGTAGAGTTTCCCAACATGCTTTGAAACTTCAACCTTCTTGAGGACCAAATAGCTCACTTCAAAACTTCTTAGCCTAGCACTTTTATCATAGTGTTTAGCCATGATTGACCTATACCTTTGTATTTTTGTAAAAGCTTCTTGTAGTAGCTGATCTATTATCTTGAGGTCAAGTTGTCTTTCTACTTCATTCCTAATCGAGTTGTAATAACTTGTCTGAGTTGTGTGTTAGATTAACTGTGTCGGGATAACTGCTTATAAGCCATAGACTAGGTTGTATGGCCTTTATCAAACTCATCAAGGGCAAACTTGGTTGCTCATCCCCTTAATCTCCAGGCTCTTATTTTATCTTATGGTAATTTTCCTTCTCTAAGGTAAGATTTTATTTCATCCAACCAGTTGGGGCTCATTTCCTCGATCGCGAAAACCTAGCTTTGGTGGAGGTTGCTTATGATGGGCTTATCTAAAACCAAAAACGTTATCGTTCTTTCTATATTGCCTTTAGTAGAGCTAGCAAACTTAGATAGCACATCTGCTCTTTTATTTTTTGATTTGGGTACTCGACTTTGCGTAAATTTCTTGAATTGATGTTATAGTCTTTTAACCTTTGAAATTTTGTGTTCATGGTTGTTTTTTTTTTGCTTCAAAATTTTATCTAAATTGCTCCGTGATCAATTGTAAGTCTATAATAGCTGTTAAACATTCAACCTCTCTATCAAGGGCCATCTTCATAGCCGCAATGAGAGTTTTATATTATGCCTTGTTGTTCGTGACTGGGTAGTTGAGTTTGATAGTGAAATCATATTCCTTAGCTGAAGGAGAATGCAAGGAATTTCCTGCTCCACCCATGGTGCTTGTAACTGATTCGTCAATATGCAAAGACCAAACTTACTATTCTGGCTCAACTACTATAGAAAGGTCAACATGCTCTACTACAAAATCAGTTAATACCTGTACTTTTATAATTGTATGGGGTTAAAACTTGATGTTAAATTCCCCTAACTCAGTGGCCCATTTGGTCAATCTTCTTAGCATGTCGAGCTTGGACAACACTTATTTCAACGGCTAGTTTGTCAAAATAATAATAGCATATAACAAGAAATTAGGTCTTAGTTTCGTGCTGCTATGATCAAAGCAAGTGCAAATTTTTCAATCTCCAGATAGTCATGGTAGGGGCCTTATAGGACTTCGCTTATATAGTATATTAGTCTATGCGATCCTTACTGATTAGATACCAAGATTGAACTAATATCTCCTACAAAAACTGCCAAGTATAGGTTCAAGACCTCTCCGACCATAGGTTTTATAAGTAGTAGTAGCATTGTCAGGTATTGCTTTAGGTCAACCAAGGCCTGGTCACATTTTTGTGTCTACTAAAACTTCTTCTCATTTCTGAGGATCTTAAAACGTGGTAAGCTTTTATCTACATAGCAAGCAATGAATCGACCTAGAGCAATAATTCTTCCAACCAACCCCTAAATATCTCTTATTGTCTTCAATGGTTAAATATCTTAAATTGCTTGTATTTTTTGCGGATTAGACTTAATGCCTCTTTGGCTGACAATATAGCTTAAAAACTTTCCACCCTTTACTCCAAATATACCTTTGTTGGGATTAAGCTTCATGTCGAATGCCCTTAATATTGAAAATATGCGGTCGAGGTCAGATAAATGGTTTGACTTATTTTCTGTTTTAATAATTATATCATCCACGTATACCTCTATGGATCAACTAATCTCATTATTGAACATAAAGTTGACCAACCTTTGGTAGGTTGCTCCAGCATTTTTTCATCCTAAAAGGTATAACCAGAAAACAATATACACCATTTAAGACCATGAAGGCGGTTTTATCTCTGTCCTCGAGACCTAGATGAAAATTTGGTAGTACCCTTAGAAAGTATCTATCATGCTTAAGAGGTTGCAACCTATTGTTAAATCAACTAATAACTTTATTCAAGACAATAGGTAGAGATCTTTAAGGTATACTTTATTTAGATCAGTAAAATCATTACATACTCTCTATTTGCCCTTATTTTTAGGGATAAGGCCTACATTACACAACCAACAAGGTGTTGAATTTATACTATGTAGACTATATCTAAAAGTTTGTGACATCTTCCTTGATGATTTGGCAACTCTCAACATTGAACGTCCTGGTTTTCTGTTTGATAGGTTTAAAAGTGGATCCACGTTAAGATGGTGGATAATGACCTAGGGTTGATTCCTCAAAGGTTGGTTATTTTCCATGCGAAAACATCAATTTTTTTCTAAGAAAATCGACCAATATACACTCCATGTTACCTCCCAAATTAGTCCCTATCCTTGTGGTCTTATCCGGATTTCCAAGTTTTTGTTCTATTATTTTGAATTCCTCAATTGGCTTAAGTCCATTATCTTACCTCTTTCTCTTCTTAGAAGTCTATCCCTCCTTGAGTTTCATTATTCTAATGTCCCCTAATGTTTTCAATTTTGATTGGGTTTTGGTTCACTTAGCTCGATGAAAATGGTGTAGCAATGCCATGCTTCATTTCCATTACAAAGCAATTCTTCTGTACCATCCATTGTCAAAAATTTAACCTTCATGTGACAGGTAGATACTATTTCTTTAAAATCATCAAGTGCTAGTCTTCCAATTATGGCATTGTAAGTGAAGGGTGCGTTAACAACCAAGTAGTTGATCATGAGGGTGCGCCTTTTTGGTGCTTCTTTAAAAGATGTCGATAAGTCTATGGACCCAACTAGTATGATCTCTAACCCACCAACTCGACCAGTAAGGTATGGACTAGTTCAAACTTCAACTTTTCCAGCTTCATTCTTTCCTACATTAACAAAAAAATTATGTTAGCGGAGCTGCCATTGTTGACCAAGATTTTTCTTACTTCAAAGTTTGCTATTTCAACAGTTACCACAAGAGGGCTATCCAGTTTGCTCTCCACCCCTTAACCTCAAAAGTGAGAAAGGTTAAAATCTAAAAAGAAAATGGGGTTTGCACTGGTGGAAAGCTAATAAATTATCTTGGTTGGCAGTGACTTGGTTGATTCGAGCTATCTCTATGCCTGCTTCCTTGTTAATTTAAAGTCCTCTCTAGTTAGCCCTCCTGCAATGGTGTCAATCATGTCTCTCAAGAGGGGGTGTTCTACTTCAACTTTTTTCTTTCCCTTATCATCTCTCCTTGGGCTAACCAACCATTCTCTACAAGAAGTCTGGTCATTAGGCTATGGTTTGCTTAATTTACTCGTCAATATATTTTTTCAAGTAGCCTTGTCGAATAAGCCGTTCAATTTTATCTAGGAGGTTAAAGTAATCTTTTGTGTTATGGCTTTTATATCTATGAAAGTGGTAATACTATTTGGAGTTCTTCGTAGTTGCAGTCTTGTTGAGTTTTCTCAGTCTTTTAAGAAAGTTGTCACTTTAGATTGCGAACAAGACCTCTTTCTGAGGGGTATTCAATGGAGCATAATTATGAAACCTCTTGATAGGAGATTGATGGTCATCTTTCTGATACCTATCATCTTTCTCTTTTCCTTTCTTTTTATCGTTCTCTTAACTTCCATACTTCATCTTGTTCATATCCTCATGGGTCATGTACCTCTTTGCGAGGTTAAAGAGCTCCTCTATGGTTCATGGTTTTTGTCTAACAAAGCATTAACACATTCCTTATGCCTGAGTTAGAGAAATAGTACGGTAATTGAAAATTCAATCATAGGATTATCAAAGAAATAGTATAGTAATTGAAAATTCAATTATAAGATTATCAATTTTTAGAACCTCTATGTTGAACTTGGCAAAGAAACCCCAAAGAGATTCTTCTTCATTTTGCTTAACTATGTGGAGGTAAGTATAAGATAGCTTTACTTTTATCCTACTAGTAAATTGGTAGAGGAATTTATTGCTGAGCGAATGATAGGAAAAAATGGATGTGGGTTCTAATTTAACAAACCATTCGAGCACCACTCCCTGGAAAGTGGTAACCAACATTTTGGCATGGATATGGTCATTGTAGCCATAGAGCTACATCATGTGTTTGAATTAAAGTAGGTACTCATTAGGGTCAATTAGTCATACTTGGGTAATCCGATCAAAAGTTTGCACCAATTGCTATGCATTCCTAAATTTTCTCCTAGATGAATGGGGATTCCCTTTCTCATTAGAGCTTGGGCCATTGCAAGTTGAACCTTTTCAGTGTTTCTATTTGAGATTTCCTCCAGTTGTATATTCAATTATTGGACTTAATATGACACCTCCTTCCATTTAACTCGATTTGTCCAAGATAACTCTTTACTTGGTTAAGGTCTCTAACGCTTAACCCTCTCACACTACCTGGTTAGATTAGGCTTAGCAAATTGTTCTACTAAATCCACTAATTTTTCACAAGGTTGATAACTAGTTTCATCTCATGGAAAACAACCAGTATTCACATCTCATTAGCTAAGGTTGCGACATACCTTATTCTTGTTCTATCCTCTCATGGTGGTCTATCTTTAGGTAAGAGAGGTGTGGTATGGCACTAGTTGCAACCACTAGTTGATTATTGTGCCTTTGCAAGGCAGCAAATAATTGCATCAAGAGCTAAGCAAATGTCTAATTACTAATCATTTGCATGAACTGAAGGATGGTCAAAGTGTCCACCTATTTTGGTTGAGAGTTCAGGCCTCTGGCTTGCTAGTTCGACTAAGGTTGTGGTAGTGGTAAGGGTGGAGTGGTGATCTGCAGTCACTCTACCTCTCAAAAGTGGCTCGCCTAGTGTTCACCATTTTCCAGCTATAGATTCCACAACGTACAAGTGATGCCAAATGATGATGTCTATTCTAGTGATGCGGGCTTGATAAAGTAGTCTAAGTCAACCAAAAAGATGGATGAAAAGTGGATGGTGTAGGTTGAATACTTGACCAAAAAATAATTTAGCAAAGTAATGGCTTGGAATGTGTTAAAAAGCATACATTTGTATTTAAAAATGGGGGGATTTATAGTGTTTGTTAGGTAGTGAAAAAGATAAATTTCACCCTGACATGAGCCAAGCCTTCTCTTTCTCGAGTAGAGGTAGCTAAGTCTTTTTTACCTAGCTTAACAATTTGCTTGTGACTGGTTAGCCGAAAAAGGTGCCCTTACCACTATTAACATGGAGGTGATGCATCGTTAGGGCTATTTAATGTAGATAGAAAAGTGATTCGGCTGCATTTAATGATGATAGGTGGCAGGCTTTGCCATTAATGCTTCTGTAGTCGAGCAGTTACTTTATGTTGGGCGTTGAATTCAACAAAAATAAGTTCCTACTTTTAAAATATGATTTATAATTAGCAGTGAGTAAAGTCGTATTCCATAGGAATTGGTAAATTTTATTTCTTTTAAACTTATTAAATAAAATAAAAAATAAGAGAGAGTTCTATGAAACGAAAAACTTAGAATCTCAAAAGTAAAATAAATTACAAAAAAAATAAAAAATCAATAAGGATAAAATCTAGCTTAAGGTAAAACTCAGTTTGGTTCACAGATTTGATCATTGATGCAAAGATGAATTCCTTATTCTTGAATAAACTAGTTATAGTTACTTAGAACGCCGTAATAACCAATCTTTCCTTACTATCTCAATAACTAAAAGAAGCTTGTTAGTTACTTCCCTGTTCTTGTAAACAACCTTAAAGAAACGCTCATATGAATTAATTTATCAAAAGCATTACAAATTAGAGAGATACAGCCCTAGCCAACAAACACACAAGTAGGCTTTATTTAAACTATACTATTTATCTCCATAACATAAATTATGCATCTACCTACACATAACTATGTTATTCGCCACAAGTATTAGAATAATTAAATAAATACAGATTTAAAGTTTTAATTGACAGAACAAATATTCTGAACAATCAAATTTGGACCCTAAATTCAATAAATCTGAATATTCATAATAAAAATAGAAGATAAATTTAAGACATAAGAAGTACAAACTAAATAATTAGATCTCACAAATATTGAAGAATCCAAACTTTGATAATCCCTTAGGCTAGAACGAGAGTTTAGCAACTCATATTTGAGAGCAAAATATAGGAAAATAAAAATATGCTAAATGAATGAGATCCATCTGGTCTCATCCTTGGTTCCATATATATAGCCTACTAATGTAATTGGGAAACTAGTTAAGAGTCCTACTAGAATAAGGAGACTTAAATTTTCCTAATTAAAGAAACAAAAATTGAAATATTCCAAAAATATACAATTGACAAGAGGGGTTGAATGCTTCCTAATCGTAGATGCATGGAGTCTTAGGGAAGCAAGACACCTTCACATTCGAATTATTTCCTTCTTTCGTTCCCCATCTTCTAGAGAGTATGATTTTTGCTTCAAGCATGTCAAATACTCGATTTTCAACTACATTTAGCTCAGATTTTCAATTTGCTTCATGAAATATAAAATGCAAGTTAAAATCCAATAATTAAGTATTTTTACTATTAATCATAAAGGAAAAATATACAAATTAAATGACAAATATACAACTTAACACGTTACTGTCTGCAAGTTCTCGACCATGTGAGGTCGGGCATACCTGAACAAACTACCTTAGAGGTTGATCTAAAGTTTCAAAAATGTTCTAGAGACATCTATGTGGGCAAATCTGCTTGGGCCCAAAAATTATTTTGCTTGGGCTTGTCACTCAACCGTGGCTTTTTTAGGGCATGTGAGCTTCCTCATATCAATATTATTCTAAATTTTATGTAAAAGTAAAGATGATTCACAACATGGTACAAAATTGAAAAGTTCTTTATGAAATATCGTTACAACATCATCACATCTATAAAGACAAAATATTAAAATACAAAAACACTTATTCTTTCATAATGAAAAACAACACAATAAGTTTAAGGACACTCAAATAAAATAATAAAAATATAATGCTTGAGAAGATCTAAATAAGGTTGTTAAAAAAAAATTGATCGAACTGATTGAAAATCGAATCGAATCTAATCGAAGTGTACTCAATTCAATTATTAGTTATATATATATATATATATATATATATATAAGAATTTGATTTTCGATTTGGTTCAATTTTCTTTTCAAGTAACTAGGACCGCATCGAACATCGAAAAAATCGATTCGTTTCGGTAATCAAATTGAAAATTGATTTTGTCTGTTTTGTCTGGTTAGAGTTTAGTTAAACGAACCGAATCGTTTTGATTCTTTTTAATTTAAATATTATGCAATTAGTAATAATATATTCACTAAATTAACACTCCACTTGCTAGCATTTTTCTTTGTACCCTTTAGATATAATATAATATAACCATGTTACAATAATTCTTCATTTACTAAAACTTACAAAATATAGTTCTTTTTGGGTAACAAATGTCATATTATTAATTCTTCTTAATGAATTTCATTATAATTTATCCATTCTTGTTAAATAATTTTTCAAAACTTTTATCACTCATTTTTTTCCTCTCCTGTAATGTTCATATATGAAAAATTAAATTAAAAATAATTTTAGATTGTCGATCTCAAATATCAAGTGAATTTAAGAAACGTGAGTTCCAATATTTATTTTAAATATAACTTATGAGTTATAAGTGCAATGATTTTTATTTTAGATAAGATTGACGGTTTTAACTTCAAGCCTTCAACCACAAAAAAAAGTTTTTTTCTTAAAAAAATTTAACTTATATAAAATAGCTAAAAAAATCTACTTGAACCACTTTGGTTTTGATTTAACTAAAATCGAGCCGGTTAAAATTGATCATTAACCGAGTCAATTAAACACCCCTAGATATAAAAAAGATGAACAATATCAAGAACATGAAAATCTGCCGCACAATACAAAATTAATTCAAATAAAAGATGAAAATTATGATAAATTATTTAAAAAAGTAAATATTATATAAAATAAGAAAAAAGTATAATCAGGTATCACTATTTATTTTAATCCACAAATTGTTCTTTTTTGGATTATCTACTTTAAAAGTAAAAATAAAAAGAAAAGATATAGAGATCTTGGTTTATGGTGTGACTAACTTTGATTTGTCAAAATATTGACTATAAAAATTAAAAAAATTTATGATTTTCATTTATAAATATTTGAAGGAATAAGAAAATATAAATATATATGAATATTTATAATATAATTTTTTTGTGAGCTACTATTGCCTTTATCAAGGTTTCATCTACCCACTATTTCTTTTTTCAATTTTTCCATCATATTTATCACTAATTGCATTTTATTATTTAAGAAAATTGCAAGGATTTTTATTTATTTATTCTTTTTACATGTTTGATCATGAATGTTCATGAAAATTTTGTGTAAATAAAATAAATATTGAAATTAAAAATAAATATAACAAAGTAAATTTTATTAAATAAAATTACTAACACAAATCAAACTCGGGCCAAGGCTATAAGCCACGATTTAACCATATTCGTTTCTGGTTGTTTTGTTTGCCCTGCTGTTTTGTGGCTCTTGATACATCTATGTCTGACATATTATAATGGGTCGGGTA
Source organism: Jacaranda copaia (assembly GCA_014898725.1). NCBI lineage: Eukaryota > Viridiplantae > Streptophyta > Magnoliopsida > Lamiales > Bignoniaceae > Jacaranda > Jacaranda copaia. Next base: position 111,331 of record JACGDI010001228.1, read on the forward strand.
GCTTGTGGACAAGTGACCATAAGGTCACTGTGGCTTGATCTGTTTTCTTTTCTCAAATCCAAAAGAAGGTTTGATGAAAATAAGAACAGATATTTTTTGCCCCTAGGATTTTTCCTCTGGCAATGAGCAAGAAGAATAGGAAAAAGAAAAAGAAAAAGAAAAAGAAAAAGAAAAAGAAAAATAAGAAAGAAGGAGGGAAAAATAATAGAAAATAAAAATAAAATATATTGAAAATTTATATTATTATTTTTATTTAAAAGAAAGGTAGTTTTTTTCTTCAAACTTTATATATACTATTTTAGAACAATTCATAATTGAAAATATAGTGTATTAAAATATATTGAAAAAATAATGTAAATTACGTCACAATGGATATTTTCTTTTCAGTGTTTACATATTTAGGGAAAAAATTTGTAGGTAAATTGTTACTCAATTGATAATTATTATTTGAATGATTTGCTTACATATATAGACTTCACGAGTGGTCTTTATTTATTACTTTAATCTTCTCATGATTTTTAGTCATTTTGTTATTTTAATGCTAATATTTTGCAAATGAAAATGAAAAAGAATGATGATGCTACAGAAAGCTGCGTGTAGAGAAAATGAGGGTTGTATGTAGTTTTGGACTTGAAATCTGTAACCACAACACACGTTAAACTAACCGAGGTACCCCCAGCTAAGGTACTTCGACGCTCAAGTTAGTTCTGGTCGAGAGAGAAATCGAACAGAATATAGAAAATATAAAGTGTATAGTGTAAGTGGCATTACCTTGAGTGTGGTTGGGCCTGGAGTATTTCTAGTTTTCTGCGGGTGTGATTTTACCCAAGTACTCCTGTCAAGTGTATTAGTTTTTTTCCCATGCCGAGGGGTTGGGAGTCATTCCATGTCCAAATCACTATACTGTGCTAAATGGCTAAATCTCCTACTTTCCCGAGCAAACTGTTTCAGTAGAGGCACGTTTCCACCAAAGTTGTTGGTAGGGTTGTCAGAGTTGTTGGCAACAGTTGCACCGGCTGCCACGTGTCATTGGTGCAGAGGGACTCGACCTGTCAGATCAATATGCCCGATGGGGATCCAAGTGAATGCCGGAGGCCAATTCATGTCGACCAAACTCGAATGCTCGAACCTTTGGAGTGTCCTGAGGTCGATACGGGTCGACCGCGGACCCTACCAAGTGAGGTCGATACCGGTCTACCAAACAGATATTATCGTTGGGCCTCATGAGTTGTCTCGTTTGATATTGGGCCTATTGGCCTATTAGACTATCCCTTATCAAATAGTATTTCTGAAGTTACATAGGAGGGATGTGATTCCCCAAATCCTGTTCTTCTAAATAAATTAATGGCAATGTATTTATCAAAAGAAAAATAGAAATTCTCTAGAAGCCTGTCATTTTGAAACTTTGAGTGGTAAGAAACTGAAAATTCCTGATTGAAGAGATATTCATATTGAGAAAGGGCGGATAAAAATATAATTAACCTCAACAATGACAATCTTCTTCAGTGATGCCTCGTTGGGCCATAAAAAGGGAGAGAATATATAAATTGTGAAGACATTAAAGACATGAGGGGTCTAACTAAATTCTTATCTTCTATTCCAATCAAATTACATTTCCGTAAGTGAGAAAATTCCAGCTCCATAAATGCGGATGAAATTCTCTAGTCAATTACCTATTCCATTTCTTGTTCTATTTCTTCATGAATATATGATATGCATGTATATTAAATATTTTTTCATAAAAATAATTAATTAAAAAATAATATACATATGACATAAATATGGTAAGATGAAATAGGGAATAAAATAGATAATCAAAGAGCCATAAATGTGATAGAGACAAGGATAACAAAACATAATCCAAGTTAAATATGTTGATCCGAAACTATTTATATTTTATTAGAGAAATAATCCATGAATATATATATATGGTTAATTAAAAAAAAATCCCTAAACCTATTTTCATTTTAGTGTTCAGTCCCTATTTGAATTTTTACATACTA
>JACGDI010001228.1:138362-150710 GCA_014898725.1 Jacaranda copaia
TTTTTATTATAATTTTAAATAAATATGAAGGTTAATATTTAATGAAGAATATTTTTTGAAGAGGACTAATTTATTTATTATATCAAATTAAAACATCTTAAGTTGTTTATTAAATGAACAACTATAATATTTCATTAATGCATTGGATATTAAATATAACTAATAAATTATTTAATTAATAAGTAAATTTAATTAATTTAATATGTTATTCAATAAATAAATTAATTTAATTAAATTTAATTTATTTTTTTGATAATTAGTAATATGGGATAATCTAGTAGGCCCAACAGGCCTAACATCAAGTTTGGGCCAGATCGCCTATCAAGGATCATTTGGTCAACCTGTATCAACCATACTTGGCATGATCCGCAGTCGACCCACATCGACCTTAAGACCACTCCGGATATTCTAACAGTCAGGTTTGGTCAACATGTATCTACCTCAAAACCCACTCCGGCATTGATCTGGATCTCCGCCGAATTTGTTAGTCTGACAGGCAGCATGCCTCCGCATTAATGATGCATGACAACTGATACAATCACTGCCACCAACCTTGCCAACCCTGCTACCACCTTTGGCAGAGAAGCGCCTCCAGAGGTACTATTCACCCTAAAAAAAATAGAAGATTCGGCCACCTGGTATAGTACCAGGATCTGGACATGGAATGACCATCAATCCCCTAGCAAAGACAAAAGTCAGTACAACTGATAAGGGCACCATGGTGAAATCATGCCTGGAGAAAGTTATAAATACTTCATACTCAACCAAGCTCAAGATAATGCTAAATACACCATAAACCTTTTATACTCTCAATATTCTGTTCGATTTTTATATCTCGACCAAAACTAACTTGAGTATCAGAGTGCCCTAGTCGGGGGCACCTCGACTAGCCTAACGTGTGTTATGGTTGCAAATCTCAGACTTCGAGAGAAATACAGCTTTGAATACTAACCTTCCTGATCAAATTCATCCCAAACACTACCCTTTTCACTATAAGCGACTTTCAGCCGCATCAGTTTTGGCGCCATCTGTGGGAAGCTATTGAGATTGCAGTGAAAAAAAATGGTGAACACACGTAGAGCAGCATCCAGAAGGGAAGAGAATATGAGGTCCACTTCTCTGCCTCCACCCAACTCCCAGTAAGGTATACACCCTCCGGGTACCAGTGCTCCTCAAGAGCAGGTGGTGATGCTCACCATGCCCTAGTTAATGCAGCTAATAAGTGAGCAAATTTCTGCTCAAATATCAGCCCAGTTATCTGCCGCTTTGAACAAGCACACTACAATGCCTACTTCCCCGCCAATGTGACTTCATTGCCACCCCTGCCGAAAAATAGGTCTTCTAAGAACAGCCACGATCACAGAGAACCAGGCAATCGCCCACCAAGCGAGAGATCAGTCCAAAATCCCCGTAGGAAGAGATGAGACGACCAAAATGCAGGAAGAGATAGTAGACTCGATAAATTACGTCAGATCTAATCGAGCTATGCAGCGCGATAAGATTGAACGCTCTAGGCATGACTACTGCGAAGAAAGAGGAGAGTCTACAGACTTTGCACCTTGGCCCATTCGAGCCCCGTAGCATGATAGGGCCGAGCGTGTAAGACTGGGTCTTGATCGAAATGCCACCCAAGCGAATCGGGATGAATGGAAAGAAGTATCCCATCAAGTCCAGCAGCTAAATAGGTGCCTTGACGAGATTTTGAGGAAAATACTGACAGAGCACCAAATTTGGATGCTCCTCAAAGATCTCGTTGGGAGAGAGGGTCCCCTTTCATTCAAGATATATCGATGAACACATCATCGTTGGTGCCAAAGTCCCAACAGGTTTGTCAAAGTATGGTAGCTCTACCAACCCCAATGAGCATCTTATGCAGTTTGAGCACATGATGCAGTTGCATGGACACAATGAATACATCCATACCAAGATGCTAGTGACCACCTTCCAAGGCATTGCATTGGACTGGTTCATAAAGCTTGAACCATTATTGACTTATTCTTATAACTAGCTGTGTGATAAGTTCTTACATCAGTTTGCTAGCAGAAGAAAGGCGAAGCTCCCCCACACCCACCTCCACATTGTCAAGCAAGGTGAGGGGGAGCCCCTTTGTGATTTCTTTACTAGATTTAACATGGAGGTCCTCAAAATAGATAACTCCAATATTGAGTTCTTGATCGATGTGTTGTTCCTAGGGCTCAGACACAAAGAATGTGCCAATGCATTGGTGCAGGAACGTCCTGGGTCGATGGAGGAGCTGCTCGACCTGGCAGAAAGGTACATGACACAGAAAGAAATAAACAAGCTTAACTTCAAATCCTCTGAAGTCAAGAAGAAGAAGAAGAAGAAAAGAGACGATCAGAAACACAAGGAGCGAGGTCGATCTCCGATCAAGCATTTCCATGACTATAAACATCCTAAGAAAAGAGGTCCTTTACAACATCTAACATGATAACCTTCTTAAAAAGCCTAGAAAGCTGACGGAGACTAAATCCATAAAGAAATCAAAAAAATACTGCCACTTCCACAAACAGAAGGGGCACGACACAAATGAATGCTTCAATCTCCAAGATGAGATTGAGAAGTTGATCAGGCAAGGCCACCTCAAAAAATACATAGCCATGGGCGCTCAGACTGAAGGGGGAAAAATTGACAGGACTCATCATAGAGAAAGGTCGATTAGCCTCAAGAGAGAAGATAAAGGGAAAAAGCCCGCCCAAGAGGATCGCCCACCTATCACAGGGGTAATTGACATGATTGTAGGAGGTCCTACTAGGGGGACTTTAAGTTCGCTCGAAGGCAAACATGGAGGAGGCTTGAGTCTAATAAAGTTTTGCCTGTTGAGACAACATTTCACCTCACAACGAGCACAGAACCCATTTTATTTACCGATGCCGACCTAGCCTACCTCGAAGGCAGGAATGTCAATCATAAGATAGACAATCTGATGGTCGTCTCCGTGGAAATTGCAAACTTTGAGGTGCATAAGGTTTTGATCGACAACGGCAACTCAGCGAATGTCATCTTCTTATCCACACTAAAGATGATGAACATGGGCAAATTAAAGTTCGAACCTGTGCGCACACTGTTGGTCGGATTTGGGGGGTCGGAGATCATACTGGAGGGGTCAATCAACTTGTCCACATCTTTTGGAGAGGTTCCTCGAAGGAGAACATTAATATTGAATTACCTTGTGGTCGACGCCCCATTTGCCTATAATGTTATCATAGGCCGACCTACCCTCAATGACTTCTGTGACATCATGTCCACTTATCATTTGAAAGTCAAGTTTTCGACCCTAGCGGGCACGGGCAAGCTTTTGTGCAACCTGAAGGAGGCTTGGAGATGTTACAACATCTCAATTGAGTAAAAAACTTGACCATAGCTGAAGACTTTAGGGGATGCCTCTATAGTGAAACTCAAAGAGTCCCAGGTCAGTAAAAAGCGAAAGTTGAAAGACACTAGAGTAAAGCCCATCGTGGAGTTTAAGGTTATTGAGCTTGAATAGGGTAACCCCAAAAAGATAACATGTATTGGAACAAATTTGGGCCCCCACTTGGAGTGTCTCATAGTTGATTTCCTGAAAAAAAAATATCGACGTCTTTACTTGGAAGGCATCCAACCTCCAAGGGATCAACCCCAACATCATTGTGCACCGCCTCAACACTGACCCCTCGTACAAGTTAGACAAACAAAAGACAAGGACGTTCAATGTTGAGAGGACGCAAATTATCGAAGAGGATGTTAGAAAACTCTTAGATGCAGGATATATTGTAGAAATCTAGTATCCCTCTTGGCTTTGTAATGTTGTCCTAGTCCCAAAAATTGAGGGACAGTGGTAGATGTGTAATAATTTTACTAATTTGAATAAAGCATGCCCTAAGGATCTACAACCCCTGCCTCAGATAGATTTACTAGTCGATTCAACTGCTAGGTGTAAGTTATTAAGTATGATGGATGCATTTCAAAGCTATCATCAGATATTCATGGCACCCGAGGATAGGGATAAAACATCTTTTATTATTCCTAATGGGCTATATTACTTCTTTGTCATGCCATTCGGATTGAAAAATGCCGGGACAACTTATCAACAATTAGTTAACTTCATGTTCAAAGACAAGATTATAAAATCAATGAAAGTTTACGTCAATGACATGATAGTCAAGACAAAAAAAACCCAAAACCACTTGCTCGACCTTAGTCATACTTTTGGGATATTGAAGGTGTTTGGATTGAAGCTGAACTTGAACAAATGTATATTTGGGGTAAGAGGAGGAAAATTTATGGGCTATATGGCCAGCCAAAGAGGCATTAAGGCAAATCCACAAAAAACTCAAGCAGTTTTAGATGTCACCTTTTTGAGAATAGTTCGAGACGTTCAGAGATTGGTGGGGAGAATCATGACTTTGGAAAGGTTCATCGCGAGATTGGCTGACAAAAGCCTCCCCTTTTTTTAAATTCTCAAGAATGCCAGAAAGATGAATTTTCAATGGACGAAACAGTGTGATCGGGCGTTGGCTGAGTTGAAGCAGTATTTGGCCTCACCCCCAATGTTGGTGAAACTCGAGCTAGAAAAAGTACTTTAGATATATTTGACAGTCTCAGAAGCATCGATTAGTTCAGTACTGGTATCGACCCGAGATGGCAACCATCGACCAGTCTACTATTACAGTAAATCACTCCAAGGGCCAGAACATAATTATTTGAAAATTGAAAAATTTACGTTAGCATTAGTAACCGCTGCTTGAAAGCTGAGACCATACTTCTAGTCTCATTCTATCATAGTGCTAATCAACCAACCATTGAAATAGGTATTGGCAAAACCCGACACGTCAAGCAAATTGACCAAGTGGGCGATCGAGCTGGGGGAGTTCGATATCAATTTTCAACCTCAAACGGCCATCAAAGCACAAGTACTTGTTGACTGTATTGCAGAGTGAGTCGACTTGCACGTCGATGGGTCATCGACCACATCTGAAGGTGGAATAGGGGTTGCTCTTCGCTCCCCAGATACTGAGGAGTATGATTTTGCAATTAAACTAGATTATATAGTCATAAATAATAAAGCTGAGTACGAGGCCCTACTAGTAGGAATGAGAATGGCGCTTGAGCATGGGGTTGAACACTTGGTTGCAATTATGGACTCCCATTTAGTAGTGGAGTAGGTTGAAGGAAATTTTGAAACCAAAGAATAATCGATGACCCAGTACCTGATCGAGGTAAAGAAGTTGTAGCAATCATTCAAAAGATTTACCCTCAGCCAGGTCTCCCAATTTGAGAATGAACAGGCAAATGCTCTCTCAAAGTTTGCCAGCTTCATCAGAGGAACAAGAGATAAGAAAATCACATTTTTGGTCTCAGATGGGCCATTAATTGCACTCTCTGATGAGAACCTGGTAACAACCATTGAGGAGACGATAATTTCTTAGCAGACCCCAATAAAGCTATATCTCAGCCAAGGTACTATCCCTTATGGCAGGAACGAGGCTCAGTGCCTTTAAGGTCAAGCCTCCAAATTTGCCCTCGATGAACACGATCAGTTATACAAGAGATCCTTCACCAAACCCCCCTTGAGATGCCTAGATCAGGATCAAGCGTTGGAAGTATTACAGGATGTTCATGCAAGCATGTGCGGCAACCATTCTAGAGGGAGGTCCCTTGCCCACAAAATAATCAAGTGGGGGTATTTTTGGCCAACATTGTTGAAAGACTTCATGGATTTCACACACAAATATGCATCATGCCAAGTTCATTTCAATTTGTTGTACTAGTCGGCCGCGCCAATGGTTAATGTCCAAATTTCCTGACTGTTTGATCAGTGAAAAATCAATATAGTGGGCTCTTTGCTGAAATTAACGGGGTAGCAAAAGTTCATAATAGTAGTGGTTGAATATTTTACCAAGTGGGTTGAAGCCGAGGCTGTCCCTAAAATAACGGACGCGGCCATAAAAATTTTTATATGAAAAAATATCATTTGTCATTTTAGCTTGCTCAAAATCCTTATTTTAGATAACGACACTCAATTTCAGAGTAAGAGCACGAGAGGTTAGTGTAAGTTTTTGGGGATTGCACAACATTTCGCCTCGGTGGGCAACCCTCAATTGAACAAGCAGACTGAGGTAACCAATCGGACTATTCTTGACCAATTGAAGCCCAGAATTCAGGACACCAATGCGAATTAGGCAGATGACCTGCCTGATATGCTATGGCTTACTGGACAACTCCCCGAATAGCCACCGATCATACCCCTTACAGCCTAATTTATGGGTCAGAAGCAGTCTTCCCTTCAGAATTGATCCAACATACTGCTAGGGTCATCCATTTCCACCTACTGAGAAACACATTGAAGAGGAAGCTTGATCTCGAAACTATCAATGAGCGTTGACAAGAGACTTACAATACTATACAATGCTATGGGTCGAAGATGGCCTAGAATTATAATAAAAGGATCAGAGAGCGTCGTTTCAATATTGGAGATTTTGTCCTAAAAAATGTGGAGGTCTCCAAGAATGTGGGCAAACTCAAATCAAAATAGGAAGGGCCATACTCCGTTATCAAAGTAGCAAAGCACAATGCTTATAAGATGGCCAACATGCAAAGAGAGGAACTCCCCCGCTTGTGGAACACCATCAATCTCAGAAAATTTTATATTTGAAAATATATAGTACTTAGCTTTGCAGTCCTTTGGCTTGAATAAAATCTTAATTATATTGGCTTGACTGTTATCTTTAATAATTCTAGTTGATCCCATTGTCGATGACTAAGCAGCCCCTTGCTGCCACCTAAATGGCTCCTAGCAATTCAAGTTTCTAGTCAATCCCATAGTCGATAATTAAGCAACCTCTTGCTACCACCTAAATGGCTCATAGCCATCCAAGTATCTAGTCGACCCCGTAGTCAATGACTAAGCAGCCTTTTGCTACCACTTAAATCGATCTTAGCCATCCAAACTTTTAGTCGACCCTATCGCCAACGAACAAGCAACCCCTTGCTGCTACTTAAATAGCTATTAGTCATCCAAGCTTTTAATTGACCCCGTAGTCAATGAGTAAGCAGCTCTTTGCTACCATTTAAATGGCTCCTAGCCATCCAAGTTTTTAGTCGACCTTCGTGCTAACAAACGAGCTTTTCTTGGCAACCATCTAATTTTTGTTGACCTCGTAGTTGGCAAAGGATGCAATATCTTCTAATAGGCAATTAACTCCAAGGGCCGAACAAATAATCGACCAGGAGTATTAATCAATCGACGACACAGTCGTACAACATAATTGCTACGCAATAGGCAATCAAGTATTCTCTGCATTATCACAATGAAAATTAAAGGCTATGAAGGGCACAACATGATGGAAATAAAAAGGAAAATATGCCTTTATTCATCACTTACTGATAGGTTACAAAAAAACAAAAGAAAGGAAAAACTGGTTCAGTTCTGGCTTGGCTCTTCTTACCTCCTTTCAACCTATTCTGAGTCCAGTTCTAGTGCCGCACAGGTGAGCAGAGAGACTGCTTGGGGAGGTTCAAAAGGTCACGGGAGGTCGCCCATAAAGTTAGTTGACCGTAGCATGTACTATGCTAGATCAACCTCTTCATCCTTCATTTGGGCTACGAGGTCTTCCGTGAATACGAATTCAATGAATATTTACTCTCTCCTAGCATCGACCTCGGCCTTCTTCTTTTGTGCCTCAGTCAGTGGCGCATCAGGTGCCATAGCGGTAGGTTTGCTCTCCAGGGCCTACTCAATGTTACCCTCCCTGGCTCAGGATAAAGCTCCAATCTCTCATTTAGCATGAGGCTCATTCGAATTTTATCCTCAGCTCAAAAAGTATAGCCCAAGTGCTCGAGCTGCTTGATGGCCCTATAGAATACTTCACGAGCATCATCAAGTGATGCAACTGCACTGGCATCCTAAAAAGCTGTACTCACCATAAACTGTTCCATAGCCTCGCGCCGCACCGTGGACAGATGCTGGAGGAAGGCCTCTTTAGCTTGATTGGTCGCCTCCGCATAACCTCGAGCCCGACCAGAGCTGAAACGTACCTGTAGGTCTAGTTGGGCCTTCTTTATGATGGTGTCCATTCAACTCTGATTCTCAACGGCCTGGACCAATTATTGATCCTTTGAGTCGAGCTACTTCTGGAGGTTGGCTATTTTCTTGTTCAGCTGCTCAACCTGGAACTAGGAGGACTCAAGTTGTACCTTCAATGTTTTCATCTCCCCTCCTGCCTCCAACTTCTCCTTGGCAACCAATGCCATCTCGAATCGTCAATACATGTTGTAGCCCAGTTGTCCTATCTGAAATGAAATAATGTCATTTTTCAAACCAATATATGCATAAGAGAAAAATTGCGATTGAGACTATTAATTTTATACTTACCACATTGCAGTAGTAGGACATCGCCTACATTGTCTTGAGCTGACTGAGGTTTATCAGCTTCCATTGATCGATCATAAAAAGCCCTGAAGTCATCCACTTCAGAGCCTCAGAACCCGTTGGCCCTCCTTGGATGATGGAGGTCAAGTCGATTACCTCCTTATTTTGGTCGATGGTGAATCGGGGAGGGGATAGTCGAGGAAACTGAAACATCAAACCATCACCTGGTTTACCCAACAGGTTGTAACCTATCATAGCCTTCTACTTTCCTTTGCCCTAAGCGGCCTTTTTTGGTGCCGAACCTCCTTGTTTGACCATTTACCTCTTGCCCCAACTCGTGGGGTTACTGTGTACGGGCTCCTCCTGATAAGTAGATTGGGTTTCAGGAGCCTACTCGATTTAGGGTGGGGGCGGTGCAGATGTTGACCTTATTAAACTTGTCTGCTCAGCAACACTTTCTCGTCGAGCGGCACCAGCTCAATGACGTTTCTTAACCTTCAACGCCCACACTTGGGATTCACTGCAGCTGCGGACCATTATTTTGTCGTGATTTGCATGGGCAAACAAATTAAGCAAATAATTAGAATCAAGTAGAAAGATTAGTGTTCAACAAAACAGTCGATGAAAAGTTTCTACCTAATTGATCATCCACAGGCAGATCGAGTTGGGCAGGTGATAGGTTAGCGAAAAACCAAACACCTCTCTTCGGTTAGAATTGAGGCCTTCATTTGCCCAAATTTGACCAAATCCTTGATGAAAGTGTTAGGCTAGCTAGGTATTTGGTTTTTGGGCATCTTTATAAGCCCTCTCCACCAGCCCCTTGGAATGGCAAGAACCCCCGGCCCCCAAACATAAAAAAAATATTTTTCCACTCTTGTCCATAAGAAGAGGCAGGGGACACCAAAAACGTCCACCGGGGTCGAGCAATCAGGTAATAGAAACCAGACTCTTCAGTGCTGCCTGACTTTTGGGATATAGATAGGAGGAAAAGTTGGAGAAATTGGCAAATGACGCCGACTGGTTGTACATGTGCATTAACATGGCGAAACTATATAGTGTGGTAAAATAGTTTGGGAGTAGTGGAGTAATGCGGACTTCTAGACCTAGTAAAAGGTCAACTATTAGTTGGACGATCGAAAACCTAAGTCTGCATTTTAACCCCTCCTCAAACATAGTTATGTACCCCTAGGGAGGTCGATGCATCTTACCCCGGGTCCCTAGTGCTATCAATTCATATTCTTCAGGGATGTGGTACGCTGCCCTAATACGGACTAAGTCAGTAGGAGTGATCTTAAAGGCTATTTCGGTGTAGTGGTCGAGGGTAAACAATTGGCCCTGAGTTACAGGCACATCACTGGGGCCAAATCTCCCTCTGAAACAACCCTAACATCACTCAAGCTACTAGAATTGCTCGAGCTAGAGCTATTGCTCGTTGATGAACTCGATTCACTCCCATGAGATGTTTCAGATATACTCTTCGCTCTAATCTCCCCCTCATGGGCCACACTCTCTAACCTAGTGTTTTTAGAATCTGAATTGGTAGACATGCTTCTACAAATGAAAAGGTAGAAAAGAACAAGAACGGCAGAGACATTTACAATGAAAATCTCAGAAAGATAAAGTGCACAAAAGCTTAAAGAGCTTCAAAGGCAACAACTTGACCAGAAGTATTGGCAGTAAAAGTATAAATGGGGTCAGTTATCCTACTATTTATAGGCGTTCTTGTGTGAGAATCCAAGTAACTGTTATGATGACAGCTTGCTCCAGTACGCTTCGTATTCTGTGTACTAATAAGAGCATTAAATGCAGAGAAATTGCCTCAAACCCTGGTCAGTAGTTCAAAAACCTGGGTTGAGGACTCAAAAACCTAGGTCGAGGATTTAAAACCCTAGTCGAACATGGTAATCCTTGTAACTAAATGCAAATATTTTGCTCCTTCTCATCAACAAGTTCGATCAGGACTACGAGTTGGGGGGACTCATGATATGGGATAATCCAGTAGGCCCAAAAGACCCAACATCAAGTGGGATAACCCAGGAGACCCAATATCAAGTCTGGGCTAGATTGCTTATCAAGAATCATTTGGTTGACCAGTATCAACCATACTTGGCAGGATCCGCAGTCAACCTGCATCGACCTCATGACCACTCCAAATGTTCTAACAGTCAGGTTTGGTCGACATGTATCAACCTCAAGACCCACTCCGGCGTTGACCCGGATCTCTGCCGCATTTATTAGTCTGACAGGCAGCATGTCTCCGCATTAATGGCGTGTGACAACCGGTACAGTTGTTGCCACCAACCTTGCCACTATCTTTGGTAGAGAGGCGCCTCTAGAGGTACTATTTATCTTAGAAAATAGGAGATTCAGCCACCTAGAACAGTATCGGGATATGGACATGGAATGATCATCAACCCCCTAATAAAGACAAAAGTCAGTATAACTGATAAGGGTACCATGGTTAAATCACACTTTGAGAAGGTTATAAATACTTCATACTCAACCACGCTCAAGGTAATGCCAAATACGCCATAAACCTTTTATACTCTCAGTATTCTGTTCGATTTCTATATCTCGATCAAAACTAACTTGAGCGTCGGAGTGCCTTAGCCGGAGGCACCTCAGCTAGCCTAACGTGTGTTGTGGTTGTAGATTTCAGATCTCGAGAGAAATATAACTTTGAGTACTCGACCTCCCTGGTCGAATTCATCCTAAACACTATCATTTTCACTATAAGCGACTTTCAGCCGCATCAATTAGTTTAATTAAATTTGTGAACATAAGTTTTAGAATTTTTTAACAAGTAAAATTTAACATTTTTGCATATGTATATATATATATATATATGGATGAGTGAAATAAAAGAATGATAAATGAATGAATAATGTAATAGGTCGAGTGAGAAAATGAGGGAGTAGGTGTGGTTTTTAGGGTGTAGAGTTTTTTGGGTGAATTGAGATGGGTTTTTTAGGAATAAAATTTGAGTATTTTGAAAGAAAATTTGAAGAATATGTCTTCATTTTAAAATTTTTCTGGAAATTAAAATTTTTTTTGGAAAAATATAGAAAAACTCAGCCTACGAAATTAAGTGGGTTGCTATATTTTGCGGCCGTGTCCTGCTCTCCTCTGCCAAAAGAAGCAAGTTGAGAGAGTGATATTTACAAGGCTTCGCTATGCATGAATCCGTAACGACGTACCAACAATCCTGTATTGACGCGCTAACAAGTGTGTGTGTGTGTGTGTGTGATATTACATAAATAAAAATGGCCGGTGTATGTCAAATTAATTGATATGGTGGATTTGTACATCCGTATACATATTGTATTGTATAAGCATTAATTATACGTATGGTAAAATTTAGACAAATTATTATGTAAATACATGCGCTCGTATATACATTTAGGCTAAGTCGATGAAGGTCATAATCAAACATTTATTAGAGGTTTAGGGATAAAAAGAGGGTAATCTTTTTAGCTATATTATCAATTAACCCTAAAATCACGCATTATTAATTTGTGAATGACAATTAATTCTTTTTTTTTCCATTTTCAATTAAAAGCTAATTTCTTGTTGGATGCTTTAATCCCACTTATTAAGAAATGGGATTAAAAAGTTAACAAAAAAAAAAGAATCTTTGTAAAACGTTGGTTGCCAATCCCAATATTAAATATTTATTTTCCTAAAATTTGGTTATCAATCCCAAAAATCTTTTTTTTTGCCTCCCTCTCTCCCCGCTTTGAATTCTCTGTGTAACTGTTTCTCGTCTTTAAACAGAAGGGCAAAACCATATTATTTACTTAAACAAAAAAGAGATGTTACTTGGAAACTGATGATGCAACTCTAATTACAACATTTGTAAAGTCATATTTCGAATTACGAACCAAAAAACAATTCCAACATGAGGTAGAGGTACAAGTGGGAATTTTCCAATATGTCATTTGGTTTGTATTGTATTGACTTGGGGGGTTGGGGGGGGGGGG
>JACGDI010001228.1:154824-177416 GCA_014898725.1 Jacaranda copaia
AAAATTTATTTGCCAAAATTTTTTCTAGAAAATAGCGAAATCATAAGAGTGTTAGCAAGTCCAAACCATTTTTCACGTTGTTTACACACACCACTCACTCCCAACTCTTTCGGACCTTAATCATTGCTGTTTCCCACGTCTCATTTCTCATTATAATGTCAACTCCACTCATTAACTGACATGATTTCTTCCACAATATTAGTCATTTTATTCCTTCCTTTGCTAAATTAAAGAATAATTTTTCCTCAGCATTATATCAATTCGCTCAGAGGTTGCAAAATTTTATAAAAAAAATTCTTGATTACTAGATTTCATTACTTATTGTTGCTTAAATATATAAAAGGGCGTCTACATAATATTCTAATATGGTTACTCTGCCATTTTTCCACAAAAAATAGGAATTGACACAATACAATGAATTTTGATTTTACTAAAGTTTGTTCACTTTATTTGATTTCATAAGAGATCAAATAGTTATTTAAAATAATAAGAAAAGTTTTGTTGATTAATAAATTATTATTCATTTATGGTTTAAATTATAGAAATCTAAATAAAATTAATAATTTCAATAAATGAGGGATAAAATTGCCTTTTCAATGAAATATAAGAAAGTTCAGGGAATGTTTGTTATGTTTTGAGGGTAATTGTCAGTGATGGAGCCAGAAATGAAAGTATGGGGGACCAAAAATTATAAAAAAAAATAAATAAAAGTTGAAATATAAATTTTATATTTTACGATATTAGAATATATGATCTACATTGAAGTTAAGCACAACGATCTTTTATATTATAAATTTTAGCACTAATCGAATCATTATAAAAAAAATTGCAATATCATTTTCAATATAATTAACTAAGCAATTGGCTAAGAAATTATTTTTATTTTATTTTTGAACTTTTTTTCCATAATATTTATAGCTTGAAAAATTTTCTTACTTATAGTTATTAAAAGACAAAGAAAATTCGAAAAAATCTTTTTAAAATATTCACTTACTTTTGTCTCTTTGCCTCAATCTTATTAAAGTCAAAAAGATAAATTTTTCAATTTTTTTGCAAGTCCTTAAGGTTCTTTTTAACTAAACCCCTCTAACTTTTTCTCACACAAATAGAATGAAAATACTCTAACGAGTCTAACCTAATTATACTCTTCATTTGATTATTTGATTGTGAAAACATACTTAAAAATTATATTGGGTTTATAAAATAAAGTAAGTAAAAATTAAATTAATTAAATTTATTTTTATCATTAATTAAAAATCAATTAATTTAATTCAAAAAATATAAATAATTAATTTTTTTATTTAAGGCCCAATAAGAGAAGTTAAATCTTTTAAAATTAATGAATACTAATTAAAAATTAATGTTTTAATTAATATTAAATGATGTATTCTTTTGAAATTTAAATCTAAATTAATTATTATTGAAATTTTTAATATATACACACGTACACACACAAAGTTAGGGGGCAATGCGCCCCCACCCCCCAAAGAAAAAAAAGAAAAAAAAGAAAAAAAAAATCCTTCCATGGTAATTATGATATATGTTTTAGGGAGATGAATTTTGAAAGTGGGGTGGGGGAATGTGAAAGTAGTATTGAGAAATGTGATGAATGTTAGAAAATATTTTGAAGAGTTTGGTATGTTTGTTTATGCATTGAAAGGGAATATTTTTTTATAATGGCGGTCAAATCAATGCTTTTTATTAAGTTTTTGGGGGCATGAGAACAGAGTTAACTAATGTTTTTTATGTAAAGAATAATAATAACAATATATATATATATATATATATTGATATGGGACCAGCCCATTAGGGCCCCTTAGGCCCAATAAGCCTACTAGGACCAAATAGAATCAAGCCCAAAGTTAACCGTGAGATCGAAGGATGGTTTTTGGGTCAACCTAATAGGTTGATATTCTCAACCATCACCACTATATCGGTAGAGTCGACCATTCAATGGCTATTTGTGGTGAACTTCACTGCCCCTTCTGTTGCATTAAATGCGCTTCAACCATATCTCTGTCTGCATTTATTGTTATGATAATGTGTCACCTTCGACATTAATGATTTCACCTTTGCATTAATGGTAGCGTGGTTTCCTCTTCTGTTTAGCAAAATTGCCTGAACAGTAATAGACTAGTCAATAATTGTAAGGTACGGGCTCAAGTCGAAATGATCTAAACTACCCCTACTTTTGGAAGCTATGCATGAAGCCTCTTAAGGCTAAACTAGTTCTTCTACTAGCAAGCAGAGAATATAAATGTATGATAATGCCCAATAAACGGTAAGAAAAAACTCTCATATAACTCTTACCCTGCTTAATTTTCTTCAAGGTCGAGTAACTGACTCAACCATCGGAGGGTCTTAGCCGAGGATCCTCTCGGCTAGCCCAACATTTGTTCCTAGGTTGCAGGTTCTACCCTACACCTCTTTACAAACTATCTCTTAGGTCAAGATACCTAGTATGACAGAAAATATCCTCAACATTTTGGCATTGTTTGTGGGAAAAGAAATTTTCAATCGAAAATGGTAGAAACTAGGTGGGCCAGCTTTGAAAGACAAAATGACCGGCACTCACCCCCACCCCCGCCCTATCATTGCCATCAGAGGAGCAACCCATACCAGAGATGGGCAGCCTTAACTCTCAACCAGAGTAAGTGGTTACTCTGACCATTTCGCAACTCATGCAGATGATCAACAATTAGACCTCTGCCCAAATTTTGGCCCAGTTATCTACTGCTTTACAAAAGCATAATAACCAACTAGCACCATCAGTAAGAGTTATCCCCATCCCTTGCAACTAGATGAGTAGCTCCAGGAATAGGGCCAGATCAAGAACGAGACACACCTTCCTCTTAGTAGGCAAGAGTTAAGCCCAAGCTGTTTCCCCTGCAATAAGACCTGTCATTTTCCCCATGAAGAAGTGGTTAAATCATTAGATTAGTGGATTCAACAAAATTGAGCCATGCAGTGCAAGTGGGTCAAATTCTCGCAACCCAATCCTAATCGAGAGATGTCTAAGGCTGACAAAGAAGAATGGGAAGAAGTCTCACACTGGGCCCAGCAACTTAACAAAGGATTGGAAGATATTTCAAAAAGAAATCTGGATCGAATTCAAGTTGATATGGCTCCCCAGATCCAACGAGAAATATAGTATCTTTGTGTTCAAGAAATCATTGATAAACGTGTAACATTTGACGTGAAGGTCCCTATGGGTTTGCTACGATATGCCACAATATGATAGATCGTCGGACTTGAATGAGCATCTCTTACAGTTTGAGCATATGATGCAACTACATAGCTATAGTGATCATATGCATGTAAAGATATGGGTTACCACTTTTTAGGGAATAGCATTAGAATAGTTCGTTAAGTTAGAGCCGACATCTAAATACTCTTATGACTAGCTTTGTGATAAAAATTTGCATTAGTTCGCTAGCAGGAGGAAAGTGAAGTTACGTCATACGCATCTACACATGGTAAAATAGAATGAAAGTGAGTCTTTGAGGGATTTTTTCTCCAGATTCAATATTGAGGTCTTGAAAATTGACACCCTCTACATTGAGTTCTTGATTGATGTGTTATTTTTGGAGCTGAGGCATAAGGAGTGTGCTAATGCCTTGGTTAGAGAGTGCCCATGCACGATGGAAAAACTCCTGGACTTGGCAAAAAAATATATGACTCAAGAAAAGATGAACAAGATGAAGTTTGGAGGAGGAGAGTCCGACAAGAGAAAGATGATTAGCATCAGATGGAGGGTCATCAATCTCTTATAAAGTGTTTTCATAATTATAAACCCTTAAACACCCCTCGAAAGGAGGTCTTGTTAGCAATTCAACATGATAATATCTTGAAAAGACCTAGAAAATCATGAAAATGGAAGCCATGAAAAAGTTAAAGAAGTACTGGCATTTTCATCAACAAAAGAGGCATGACACTGAGGACTACTTCAACCTCTAAGATAAGATTGAGTGTTTCATTAGACAAGGTCGCCTCTAGAAGTATATGGATTAAAAAGCGCTACAAGTCATAGCTCAGTCCGACCAAACTTCCAGTAGAGAATGGTCAGCGAGCCCAAGATATGAAGATAAGAGAAAATAAAAAATGAAAGTTGATTGCCCCCCTTGAAAGGTGTGATCGACATGATTACTGGAGAACCATTAGGAGAAGATTTGAGGTCGACAAGAAAGCAGGTGCTAAGGCATCTTGAATCTAATAAATGGACAAACCTAAGCCAGTCTATCATCTTTCAATTAGCGCTGAGCCCATTGTTTTTCTCAAATTTTGACCTAAAACATCTAGGCGGCCAAGGCGTAGACGACACCCTAGATTGTCTTCTGGTGGTTGTCATGGAAATTGTAAACTATGAGGTTCAAAAGTTGTTGGTCGACAATAGCAGCTTAGCAAATATCATCTTTTTATCTATACTCGATAAGATATAATTGGGCAAATTAAAGTTCAATCATATTAGAACGCCCTTGGTCAGATTTGGAGGATTTGAAATTGTTCCTGTAGGTACCATTAATTGGACTACCTCATTTGGGGAAGCCCCTAGGAGACACACCTTGTTGATCAACTTTCTTGTAGTGGACACACCCTTTGCTTATAACACTATCATTAGTAGATCTACTCTAAATGATTTTCAAGCAATTGTGTCCATATATTATATAAAGGTTAAATTTCCTACATCGAATGGAACGGGCGAAATGTTGAGCAATATAAAAGAAGTGTGGCAGTGTTACACCATTTTTGTTGAATCCAGCGTCCAGAAAGTTCGAACTTAGTTGGAACCCTTAGGGGACATCCTTGTAATGAAACCTAAGAAGAGATAGGTTAATTAAAAAAGGAAGATCAAGGACACTCGAGTCAGATCGACTGAAGAGTCTAAGCTTATTGAGCTAGAGCTGAGGAACCTTGATAAGATGACCCATATAGGAACGAGTTTGAGAAGCAATATGGAGTGCCTGCTCATCGACTTTCATAGACAAAACATTGATGTTTTTTTGCATGGAAAGTAGCCAACCTACAGGGAATTAACCCCAAAATTATCATACACTACCTCCATATTGACCCCTCATTCAAACTGGTTTGGTAAAAGACGAGAACTGTCAATGTAGAAAAGATTTTGATCATACAAGAAGATGTCAACAATCTCTTAGAAGTTGGTTACATAGTTGAAATTCAATACCCTAGTTGGCTATGTAATGTAGTTTTGGTCCTCCAATAAAAGGGGAGATGGAGAATGTGTGATGATTTCATTGATCTTAATAAAGCATACCCTAAAGACCTGTGTCCTCTACCTCGTATAGACTTGTTAGTTGATTCCACTACTTGTTGTGATCTCTTGAGCATGATGGATGCTTTTTAAGGGTATTATCAAATTTTTAAGGCCCTAGAAGGCCGAGATAAAACTTCTTTTGTTGTGCTAAATGGTGTGTATTGCTTTTTGGTTATGCCATTCTGATTAAAAAATACTGGTGCCACTTACCAAAGGTTAATTAATTTTATGTTTAAAGATGAGATAGGTTGGACCATGGATGTCTATGTAAACGACATGATCATCAAGATAGAGAAAGAGAAAAACCATTTAGCCAACTTAGCCCACACCTTTTCCATCCTTTGGGCTTTTAGCATGTAACGTATCTTGAACAAATGCATTTTTGGGGTCAAAGAGGGCAAATTTCTTGGGTATATGGTTAGCTAATGAGGTATCAAAGCTAATCCTCAAAAAATTCAAGCTGTATAGGATATCGCACTGCCCAAGATGGTTAAGGATATTTAGCAACTGGTCGGGTGAGTCATCGCCCTTGGATAGTTTATTGTGCGTTTGGTGGACAAAAGCATGCCATTCTTCTAGGTCTTAAGAAATGCTAAGAAGTTTCAATGGACAGACGAATGTGATCAGGCTCTAGTCTAGCTTAAGGAATATCTCGCTTGACCCCTATTGTTGGCCAAACCCACTGCTGAAGAAGTGTTATCCCTGTATTTGGCTATATCAACGGTCACAGTAAACTCAGTGTTAGTAATTAACCAATATAGAACAAATAGACCGGTACATTACATCAGTAAAATTTTACATAGTTCAAAACATAACTACTTAGAGATCAAAAAGTTCGCATTAGTGCTCACGCTGCAGTAAGGAAATTGAGACCCTATTTTTTGTCCCACACCATCACCATTTTGACAGACTAGTCCCTGAAGTAAGTACTCTCCAAACTAGATACATTAGGGAAGTTGACCAAGTGGGCCATCAAGCTAGGAGAATTCGACCTCAAATTCCAACCTTATGTCACTCTGAAGGCCTAAGTGCTGGCAAATTTTGTGGCAACACAGGTTAACTTATTGTCACCTTAAGAGCAACCACCATTAGTGTGGTCCTTGCATGTTGATGGATCAGCTACGGATTTAGAAGAAGGGGCAGGTGTATTACTATGCTTCCTTCAAGTAGAAGAATATTATTTCGCCATCAAGCTAAATTATCATGTCACCAACAACAAAGCAGAGTATGAAGCTCTCATTGCTGGGATGAAGATGGCCTTAGATAGGGGAGTGAAATACTTAGCCGATATCACTAATTGTCAACTCGTTGTCGAGCAATTTGAGGGCAAGTTTAAGGCAAGGGATACGGCCAGAGCACTTATCTCAATGAAGCCAATAGGTTAGGACATCAATTTGCAAAATTCATACTCAGTTAGGTTCCTAAGTTGAAAAACGAGAAGGCAAATGCTCTTTCAAAGTTTGTCAACTCATCGAGGGGTACACAAGACAAGACTATCACTTTTCTAGTTTCAAGTAAATTTGCTATCACCGACCAGCAAAATAACATTTTTGTGGTAGACACTCTTAGTGAAATTTAGATTGACGAGATTAGAGCTTGCCTCAAAAAAGGTAGAGTGCCATCAGAGAAGGCAAAAGCTTGAAGGTTGAGGGCAAGTGTCAAAATTTGCTTTAGATTAATTCGATTAATTATACAAAAGGTCAACTGTAGTACCTCCTCTGAGGTATCTAACACCAGACTAAGCCCGTGAACTAAAGTTGGAGGTTTGTGTAGGTAATTATGAAAGTAATTTGGGAGGTCGATCTTTGGCCCATAAAATTATCAAGAGTGGTTATTTTTTTCCAACTCTAAACAAAGATGCCACCGAGTTTACCGGGATATGCCGATCTTGTCAAGTCCATGCTAATATTCATCACCAACTTACTACCATCCTTACTCTAGTACAAATCGCGTGGCCATTTAACCAATTGAGAGTTGATATAGTAAGCTTTTTCCCGAAAGCCACAGGACAAAGGAAATACGTGATAATAGCAATCGAATATTTCATTAAGTAGGTTGAGGTAGAAGGTGTATCTACGAATATCGCAATAAAGAGTTTCTTATGGAAGAAAATTATTTGTCATTTTGATTTGCAGAAAGTCTTTATATCTAATAATGGCATTTAATTCTTGATTAAACGGACTAGAGAATGGTGCGAGAGCCTTGGTATTGAACAACACTTCACTTTAGTTGGAAATCTGCAAGCCAATGGTCAAATGGAGGTTACCAATAGAACTATACTTGATCATATTAAGACTAGGTTAGAAAGTTGTAGTGCCAACTAGGCTAACAACCTGCCAGGGGTCCTTTGGGCTTATCACACCACTCTGAGAGAAGCCACCGGACAACGCCCTTATAGTTTGGTATATGGTTTAGAAACTATAGTCCCCATGGAATAGATTCAACATACAGCTTGAATTATACATTATAATCCAACCTCAAACAAACTTGAGAGGGAGTGCGATCTAAAGTTGATCAACAAGCTTAGATAGCAAGCCTTTACTAAGATAAAAGAGTAGGTATAGACCCATCATGGCAAAGTATTATGATAAAGGAGTAAAGTCTAGATATTTTAAAGTAGGTAACCTCATTCTCAAGAAAGTTGAAGTTTTTCAAAATGTCAACAAGCTCAGCTTAAAATGAGAAGAACCTTACTTAGTGGTAAAGGTGGCAAAACACAATTTATATCAATCAGTAGATCTATCAGGAAATGAATTACCAACACCCTGGAATGCTATCAACCTCAGAAAATTCTATGTGTAAACTACGTTGTATAGAAAACACATTGTACTGAATGACGTTATTATGCAACCCCATAGTCGCTCAATTCAAGTCTACTTAATTTAATTGCCAAGAAATGACTAACTCGACCTCATGCTATTTCAAGTACAATCATGTCGACCTTGTAGTTGTATGATTTTACATTGATTATATTAATCTTCATATAACAACTATGTCGACCTTACAGTTGTGCGATCTTGATTGGCTAATTTTAAATTATCAATTTGATAGGGCTAGTAGGCTGTTGATCTCTAAAACCAAACAAGGACATATTTTTCCAAACATACAAATATTCCAAGCAATTTATGAAAGTGAAAAGATTGCAAAGTAAACTAAAATACTTCATTAAGCAACAATTTATTATATGTCCTTCTAGACCACGTGGAAAAACAAACAAACAAACAAACAAACAAACAAACAACAATAAAATAAAAGATGCGGAAGTATCTAGCTTGAGTCTGTAGCTTTCCCCCGTCAAGCAGCAACTTCAGTAGCAACTTTATCTACAGCCTTCAAAAGTTCGTCGGCCGAGTCCACCCAGGCACTTAAGGGAGGTTTCTTAACCTCTTATTCTGGGGCCTTTAGCTAACTCGGCCCCACATGCTAGGCTTGCTCTGACTCCTCAATTAGGAACACTCGGCCTCACTCTGGAAATAAGCTCTTTATGTCGACCTCGTTGTTCTTTATCTCCAGAGCAAACTCCCCAGCAAAACCAAACTCTAAACCTACTACTGCAACCTAGGGAAGAGGAGGAGGGACAGTGTTGCCCCCTTTAATAGGAGCTCTCTCGTCGAATGCCTAAAGATGTTAATCTTTATTTACATTAAATCTCACCTTGTCTTTAGGATAAAATTCATACCCAATATGCTCGAGCTGCTTTACAACTCTATCAAAAGTTTTCTGAGCATCATCTATGCTAAATGTCATGCTTACTTTGGTAAAGGTTGACGTCATCATAAATTGTTGGATGACCTCCTTTCGAATCTTGGGCAGCACCTTAAAAAATTCTGACTGGGTGTATCTCGTCGCACTATCATACTCATGTGCCCAACCTGATTCAGCAGCTTCTTGGGTGGAGCTTGTGGCTTTTTTCAATTGATCCTCGACCCTACTCTTCCCTTCCACAATCGTGAGAAGCTCGACGTCTTTTTCCCCCAGTCACTTCATTAATTCGACCACCTTAGACTCCAAAGAGTTGAACTTAGCTTTGAGCATTTTGCTTTACCTCTTCTCCAAATTTTGGCATTTCTCTAGCAACTGTTGCTGCTGTGTCCCGCATAGTTTATACCAATGATGGAGGTTATATAGCCCCATTGCCCAACCTAAAAGAATATCAATCCCAGTTAGTGGCTTTCCAAGGTGTATCATCTATTAAAAGTTTGACCTTAAACATACCATATTAGTATGGCACGTGAACAGCTTTGACATGTTGACTTACTCGTAATTGAACATTTCCACCTAGTTGCATAGAAACAACCCTGCTATTAGCACAACTAATGGCATTAGAGAGGTTGTGCTCGTGCCCATTATCGTCACACCATTAGGTACTCCCACTTTCTTCTTGAATTGCAGCTTAAGGAAAGATGGTAAATTACAAAGTTGGTCGGGTAGAAGTATCTCATAAGCTACCTCATCATTCTCAACCACCTTATCTTTCCCCTTATTGACCATAATCTTCTTGGAGACGCTCTCCGACATGACCTTTACTACTTTTCTCTTTGCGAGGGAAGAACTGCTCTCGACCACCCCTGCACCTGCTACCACCTCTGGGATTGCTCGACCCACTTAAGTAGCATCCACCTGTCAAGCCGCGATAGCCTCTTTACGTTGTTGAGCTTCCTACTGTTAGTGTATAGCAATTTGCCTGGCATAATTCATGATTACTTGACTTGAAACATCATAAAAGAAATCAGTCATTGATAAGAAATTTGTAATAAAAAATAGTTATCAATTCATAAATGTTACTTTCTACCTAAGTGTGCAATCTCACAATAACAGTCGACAACCCCACTAGAACCAAATGTCTTTCCCTTATAAACATCGAGGTGTCCATCTCCCCAACTTTGAGCAAATCTCAAACAAATGCATTACTTTAGGAAGGATTCTCGATGGTATCCAATTTGACCCTACCCCTCACCATCCCTTCGAAATGTGAACCCTACCTTAGGAGGAGATCGAACATAGAAATATCGTTCTTTCCACTTTTGACCATGTGAAGAGGAAAGAGTCCTAAACACTTTCCTATGAGGTCGAGCCGTTAGATAATAAAACCCAAACTCCCCAACTAAACATGATTTTTGCGACATACATAAATGAAAAAAATGACTAAAATTTACCCAAGATGGGGCTTCCTTAAGAATTTGCATCAAAACAACAAAACTATACATAAGCGCAAAATAATTCAAAAGTAATTAGGTTTTACAGACCTGTAGACCTCTCAGAAGGTCAACTATAGGGTTTGCCAGCGGAAATCTAAGGCCACACTTAAGGGCATCCTCAAAAATGGTTATACAACTATTGGAGGAGGTATGCATTCTATTAGAAACTCTAGATTTTATCAATTTAAATACATTTGGAGCATGATATTTCCCCTTTATTGACCTTAAATTATCCAATGATATTGTCGACATGATGTAACTATAATATGCTATCATGAATAATCGACCTCTCGACTTAGGGACCTCTTTTGCTATCATCTCCTTTGCTTTCCCATTGTGCCTTGACAGTCCTACTTCATCTATATCCCTCACCAAAAGATTAGAAGGCCCTACTCTTTCGTCACCCTCCCTTATGGCTACCTTGACCATCTCAACTCCATCGTCGGTACTTGACCTCCCTCTCAAAGATTTGCTCGACCTAACTTGCTATCGAGACAGATCATGTAGTTTCTAAATTAGAACTAGAACTCGACATTATAAAATAACACTTTACAAACTAAGAATATAACGAAGGGACTCACAAAAACTTTGCACAGATGTCAAAGGATCAATGAATCTTAAAGCTTAACTGGAGTTCTTCACTTCCAGACCTTAAGAATGTTGTAATAAAAGTTCAAATAAGTGGTGAAAATCCGCTATTTATAGATGCCTGGGAAGCCCAACTGGCTAAGGTAACTAGTAACCAACTAGTTAATGCGTAATTGCTGGTTACCTTTGCATAAATTTTCGTGTAACCGTCATAACGACTCCAGTCAGCACCTCTCTCATCGAGTTTCAAAATTCACTTTTCTGCTACTCCAAACTCCGACCTCATTGCGGTCGCACTTTAGAGTGGGGGGTTCGTGATAAGGAACCAGCCCTTTAGGCCCAATAAGCCTACTGGGCCAAAATAGAATCAAGCCCAAAGTTAATTGTGAGGTCGAAGAATGGTTTTCGAGTTGACCACTTTTCAAGTTTAGTCAACCAAGTAGGTCGATATTCTCGACTGTAACCACTATATTGGCAAAATCGACCGTTCAATGGCTATTTGTGGTGACTTCATCGCCCCTTTTGCCTCATTAAGTGCACCTCAACCATTTCTCTGTTTGCATTTGTTGTTATGATAGCGTGTCTCCTCTGCCATTAATGTTGTACCTCTGCATTAATGGCAGCATGGTTTTCTTTTTTGTTCAGTAAAATCGCCTGAACAGTAATAGACTGGTTACAGTTGGAAGGTATGGGTTCAAGTTGAAATAACCTAAACAGCCCCTACTCGTGGGAGCTACGTAGGAAGCCTCCTAAGGCTAAATTCGTCCTTTTACTAGTAAGTAGAGACTATAAATACATGATGCCTCCTAGTAAAATAGTAAGAAAAAACTCTCATATAATTGTTACCTTGCTCAATTCTCTTCAAGGTCAAGTAATTGACTTAACCATTGGAGGGTTTTAGCCATGGACCCTCTTGGCTAGCCTAATTTTTGTTCCCTGGTTGCAGGTTCCACCCCACATCTCTTCACACACTATCTCTTAGGTCAAGATACCCACTGTGACGAAAAATATCCTCAACATATACATATATACATATATATATATATATATGAGAAAATGGAAAGTTTTGGGGGATAATAAAGTATAGAAAAGAGTATTTTAAAAAAATCTATTTTAACATTTTGAAGAAAAAATAATTGAATATTTGATTTTGTTTTACCAAAACAACTTCAACATTTTTGATTGTTATGTCTGAACTCTTGCATAGATTTTTTATTTAGAGGTTCTGCAATTTTCTTAGTGACCATTTTCGCATCATGAGCCTTTATCACTGAAAAAAATTTGATTAATTCAAATATAATAGTATATCTAAATGTATCATATAAAATTAATATATCCTGCAATACAATATCAAAAACGTGAAAATTTTAGGGAGAAAAATTCAAAATAAAATGAAATAGTTATTGTGTATAAGTACTAAGTTGGGTAGTTTTGGCAGCAGAAATTAATAGATAGTTGGTATCCGAAAATATGGAATTCAAACTGGCAACACAGCCTACCACTCTGTACCAAGTATCAATGCTATTGGTTGAACTTTTCTTTAACATTTGCCATGGAAGTTAAGGCTTCGTTTGTTTGTCAATTCCTAATTCATTTTTCAACTTTCAAAACTTAAATAAATATTATATATTTCTCAATTCCATTCCCAAAATATCAAATTTGTTCCAAAAAAATCCCTAATATTCCCAATTCCATACCTTTCCCAAAGGCACCACATATTCTTTCATCATTATAAATATATACATATATTACTACTCACACAATTTATATAGATACATATATAAATAATTTTATAATATTCATTTCATCATATAAACCCAACAAAAAGATCATTGATATGATATCTTGATCCCCCAAAATACAAACAAATAAACAAACAAATCATTTTCTCCCAATTTATTTTTTACTTACCTCCCAAAATATAAAATAAACAACCATCATATTCCTCAACCTCACTTTTCAAAACTCATTCTCCAAAATGTTTTAAAAAAATGCCTCAATTCACATTCAAACAAAGCCTAAGTATTCGTTGAACTGATACTGATTGATGATATACACAGCCCTTCACTTATTTATGGCTGAGGTTGAAGAAACTGTTGTCCATTATTAAATGTACGTATGTGCCCTTGTCTGTAGTTGGCATATTATAGAGCTTACCATAAAAAATGAAAGATATTTTAATCAGCTCTTTAATGAAATCACAACAGTGTGTGTTTGTGTGTGTCAGAGAGAAAGCGAAGGGGGTTTGGGGGTCAAAGTTAGGTCTGGTGGAGTAGTGGCTAAAGTGCCAAAAGAGTCAATCCATCATTGTCCAACAACTTCACTCACGCACTAAACTATACAAGTGATCAAATGCATATATATATGAAAAGAATGGTTTTTGATAAGCATTGGGTTTGGTTGGTGATGGCATTAGTAGGGGCACTCAATGAGCAATGAGCATAGACGGGGAGAATCTTTTCCTTTTCTCCTTTTTGGTCTTATGGGGTTCCATTTTCATGGGCTGGCCACTTATTACAACATTGTGAAGTCAGATTAAAAAAAGAGAAGCATAGATCATGAGTAAGAGTCCTGCTTTAATCATTTGGGGTCACTGTATTTCTTTTTGAGCAGTGTATGTATATATATATATATATGCATGCATTAGTTCAAAACAGAGTTGATCAAGAAATGCAAAATGAGATGAGAATAAAGTCATTTGACTTGTGTCCATGCAATTTTAAAAACTGAAACATATATGAATAGGAACAGTAATCAATCTATAAAATGAATAGCATCCAACACAATGAACTATTTGTCAAAGGTTGATGGTTGGTCAATGGAATCTCAACAAATAAACTAAAGTTTAAGGTTATAATCCACTATACAACTAGCCTATGGCAAATCCTTGCTACCCAGGATTTCTCTTCTCCTTCATATTTTTGTCCTGACTGACTAGCTCTGGAAGAATAGATTCCAAATAACAACTTAGACAAAACATTAATACATAAGATTCTCGAGCTTGCTATTATGGTTGATAAATAACTGCATGCATATAAATGAAACTTGTAACCTTAACCGAGCTCCTGTCATTCACCAAAAAGTGCATCTAAAGAATTCAGAGAGAAAATCAGAGCAAAACCTGAAATTGAGTTGCAAGGCTCTTTCAGAAATCAAGGGACATTGCTTCACAAACTCCATTGGCCTATGATTCTATCACAGACCAACTGCATTTACCATTTCATTCATCAATAAATACTATACAGTGTTGGGTCCAATACTAGTGTTTTTATTTCACTAGGGAGGCAAAAGAACAAAATATTAAAGGGTTCTGTATGGACCATATAGACCAAAAATAGCAAGAAAATAGGATTCAGGGACCGTAAAACAAATGCCATATTATTTATCACCGCCTGTAAGAGATGCCAATCTAATTCCCACAAAATCCAGCAACAGTGTAATGAGCTACAACAAGCATACAATGTTCCAGTTGAACTAAAATCTATATGGTATTTCATGAATCAATTTCAGTCAACTAAATGTAATACAAGTACTATATCTGGGCACAATGTGAACTATCTGGAATGGAATTCACTGAGCCAAATTTGTTTTGCTCTTATCGGATTTGGGGTTTTAAGTCAATCCTTTACTGATGCAAGGAGTCATCATTATAGGGCAACTTGCAGGCAGCCATTTGGTCTTTGGACTTGAATTTGCCGAGCATTTCAGCTACAGTTCTGCACCGACATTGGTTTCCAGGCCTGATAACGTCTCCATAGACAGCCATTTCGATAATGTCAAGCTCCTTGTCTGCAATTGGAGGGAACACTTCAAAATTTTCAGTATAATGAACTATGGTTACTGAATCAAATGAAACTCTTGAAAGACATTCTCACTATATCTTGATAAAATAAATTAAATACTGCATGCAAGTAATAAAATAAATTTTGATCTTCCATCAAGTAAGTCATTCTTTATCTAAGTTTTCCAAGTGAAGTTTGATTTGATTTTAAAATCTCAAAGCATGTCCTGCATCTGCTGCCAAATCCAATTTCCACTTCCATTTCTCTTTGGTGCAGTTAATCAGTGAGATCCAAATTTTCAGTCCCGGAAAGCCCCTGTGAGAGAGGAGTTATAACTTCCAACTGCTATAGAAGTAAAACAAGTTAATGTACATATTTACTTAATCAAATAATCAATAAGTTTATGAAGCAGAAGCATGTTGAACGAACTCAAATAACAGAAGCACTCTCCCTCACCTGCCTGGAGAAGGCAGAAAAATTCAGAAGATCAATCTAACTAAAGATTAAAGAGCTACATAGAGAACACTTCACAACTGAGTCCAGTGAATGGCGCCCACTGCCCACTTTAGATGCTCATTATATCAAGCATTTCTTTTACAAAAACAATATGGGGGATCAAGCAAAACTTTCTATAGAAATTGGTGACTTGTGCAGGAAACCACCTTCACATCTTAGGGTTTGAGATGGGTGGTATTGAAAATGGATTGGGCCCAACTAACTATGCTATCCAAATTATAACTATAAGATCAACAATGGTGCTTCTATCTTTTCATAGAGTGGTCAGTTTTGTGGTCTTTGTTTTCCTCTTCCTCTCCTAATTTTGATTTTCAATATGTGGGTGCACATTGAAAGATACCTACATGAAGGTAGTGTGTTACCAAAGCAATTCCCTTCAACATTGTTCACAACCTCTTCACCTTAACTAAGAGCTGATGGTAATTAGAATGTCACTTTATCTTTCATTCATTGTGCACCTACCATTAAAAATATGAGTTGGCAAACCTCTGAAGCCTAAAATATTTCTGCATACAAACTTAAACATGGGCACACCTGGAATAATTTAATACCCTCCTTGATTATTTGGAGAAAAATCTGAACCGTGAGGCACAACCACTACATTTTAAAACATTACAATAGAATTGTAAGTTGGGACAGTAGCCATCAAGATATGCACTTAAAATTGATGCCTTGGAATGTTCCCTACCATAAGACCATGGGACAGATTAATGATGGTGCCCACAAGGGCAAGTGCTCTAGTACCTCCCACTTGTCCCCTTACATGTACAGTGTAAGTATCACCAATGCAATCGTAAAAATCAACTTCAGTTAATAGTTAACAGAAGACAATCCCTCTCCATTTTTCCAGCTTCCAGAAGCCGATACATAACTTAAGAATCTAGTTCTTATATATTTTAGTTTCTTGATGAAGTTTAAAAAAAATTGTTGGTATATATATATATATATATATTTCTTTTTCAGTTATTCAAGTTAGTTATCAAAGCATGGAAAAGTGATAAGAACATTCTGATATCCTTGTGGGGCATGTGATTACAATTTGATATATTTTGTGTCAGTGTTTGAATAGACTGAAGGAGAATTCAGCCAGATCATCAATTGAATATATTTTTTTATCAATCCTAGTCTCTCAGTTATACAAAAAATAGAAGCAACAAACAAAAACAATGCTAAAATTAAAATTTCATCAGTGTTACTAATTTTTTAGTATATAGTCAAGGTCATGCATTTCTTTTATCCTTATAAAATACCATGTATACATGATATTGGTATACATACATACAAACACATACTTTTGCTCCCATCCAACAATATTATCAATACACAGCAGGACTGTGTTGACAATTTTTCAACAAGGGGCAGAAAAGGTTAAGCTTAGGTGACATAAAAGTAACTAGCTATACTGATATTTATCTTGAACAAATTGAAAATCCATAACAATCATTTAACGTTTTAGGCATGAGCTATTGTTATCACAAGCACTATTGAAGACATTAGGATTCATCCCCATAAAAAGGGTGATCAATATACATTATTTAAACTGCAAGAAGTGATGGACAAATAATGACACTACTTTTTAAACTATTACAACAACTCTTCAAGTCATTTCACTTTTCTTTTGGTCCAGATAAGATAGTCCCACGCTAATTAAAGTTGATTTTGAAAGATACTCATGAACAGGTGATGCATTAGTTGTTGAAATGCTGGTATTGCTACATGGATCAATATTACAAAACATTGAAAAGTGTAATTCAATGTCTACTATAGTGTTGAATTAAAAATTAAATCTACAAGGGATCATCAAGTTCTGATTGTTGGTGTTCACTTATAGTAAGTTCATATAAGTCATACATGCATAGTATGCATACACCAACAGTGAGAGGGGGAGAGTGGCTAAAACCATTAACTTTGTCCTAAGCAAGAAGAACTAAAGATTATTGTTTGTCCGTTACTACAAAAGGTGTTGTGCAATTATAGATCTGGAGATGATATCTTTGAAACTAAAGTCTGAAAACCATTTATGCTACATGAAGCATAGAACTTCCAGAAAAGCAAAGACAAACTGTTCTACTAATTGGATACAACACAAGACTATCATTCACAGCCTAACTCAGTCATCATTGAATAGTTTCACCCTAATACACATCTAGATTGCTCGATAAATTTTTCATACCTCCAGGACATCCGATTGGCTGAGTCAACCCTTTCCTATTTATAAGATACTTTTCCTATTTCATCTCAAATTAAAACTTAAAATCGTTTTATCTGATTGATAGTTCAAGGCATACATTGTAAGCTAGAATCAGTAGTTAAGAGACCCTAGCACTTATGGTTCTGTAGCATTCTTATAGATTCTAAAAGAAAAGGGCACAACTTATTACATTGAAAACATATTAAAAAAGAAATGAATGCAGAAACAACCAAAGCAGTGGATATACCAGTGAACTTAATGTCACAAGAGTAGCCTTTCAACTTGGTACTATCAACCTCCTCCTTGTCCGATTTTAATCTGTTTACCCTAGTCTGTAGAATCTGGCAATTCTCTGCCACTGACTCACCACCTGCATAAAACCACACCACAGCTTTCAAGCTCATCTTTCAGCGTTCAAAATAATCCATTAAGCAAAACATGCTCTCCTATACAAACACGTAATTTCCAGAAATCTCACAGACATAAAAGCATCAACCTGAATTAAATACAAAACAAAATATACTCTTTCCTCAAAACCACCCGAAAATCTTGCAAGCCCATTTCAGAACTATTAAAAAAAAAGAAAGAAAGAAAGAAAGAAAAACCCAATCTTTGACTACAAAACACAAAAAACCAAGAAAAGATAAAAGTTTTATCCTTTTTATTTCATAGCACTTCCATTTAATTAAAACCATCCACCAACAGGAGTACAATCAAATCAATGCATAAAGAAACCATCTTTGTTCAGTTTTTCTCCTATTTTATTTTTTTCGGTCAGCTCAGTTGTTCAAGAAAGAGACAGATAAATAGAAAGGACCTTTGGAAAAGGGAATGATGTGGTCATACTCAAAGCAGAGGCAGCCTTGGCAGTTGCAGAAGCGTTTGCAGACGACGTTGCCGGCGGCATCCTTGCGCCACCGCTCAGGGTGGCGGCCTGGCACTGTTTCAGCGTTGGCCCAGCATATGCTCTTCGCCTTTGTGTCGAAGAATCTTGGCCTCTCCTCCTTTGCCTTGTTAGCACCCCGCGGTGGTGAAGAACTAGACCCAGAGCTCATAATTCCCCACCCTTTTGAGTCGAGAATGGGAAGAGAGAGAGGCGTCCTTGCTGTCTAATGTCTATTGGGCAGTAACATTATTCTTGGTTAAATCGATGTGTCTAGTCACACTTTTTAGACACATCACAGTTTTTGTTCTAACTAAAACGTCTACACCTGTTATGGCTGTGAATGAATGAATTAGATTTTAATTCAAATTTAATTTAAATTTAATTTGAATTTTAAATTTTTTATTTAATTAAAATATTTAATAAATCAAATATGATTATATATATTCGTAATTCGAAATTAGTAAATCTATTATGAAATTAAATAATTCGATCCGTTAAATATTTGAATTCAAACCTTAAAATTTTTTATTAAATTAATATTTTTATATATAATATTAATAAAAATTTTAAAATAAAATATATATTATATTGACATAATATATATTAATATTTAATTTTTGAATTAATATATATAAAAAAAGTTGTTAAAAATTTAAATATAACATAAGTTTACTTTACAAATACAATATTTTTATAAAATTCAAAAGAAAAAAAGAAAAAAAATAAACCGAATCGATTTTTTAATATGATTTCGGATATCCATCGAATTCGGATATGGTATTGACTAATAAAAATTTTATAGGATTTTAGGTCGGATTCGAATATGAATTTTGATAATTGAATTCAGATTTAGTAGATCCGATGTAGATCCAACCCATTGAGCCCTACTTTTATCCATTGGACAAAATTTTCCCATGAATAGTTAAGATAATACTATTGTTTTTATTTTATATTTTCTAAAATTGACAAATTATTTTTGAGTTTTTATTTTATCGAACAAATTATTTTGAGTTGAATCATGTAGCATTGCATGTATTTCCTATAATTTTCAACCAATAATACTTCATGTTGATTAAATAAAATTTCTAAATTTTTACTTGTATAATTTTCTTATTACAACATCTTTAAACTTTGAATGAAAAATATACAACAAAAAGAATTAAGTCTTAATAATTTATGAAAATTTTTATTGTCATTCAAATAATTATCTCATCATCATGCCATAATTATTAATAAGATCACGTAAAATCGTATTTATATGATTTTACATAGCTTTCACTTGTATTGCTTTAAAAGAGTTATATACATAATTTTATACAAACATCATACATACAAAAATTAAGTTGTATCTTCTGTACGTAAAATTATACATATAGAAAAGCAGCTCGTATCTTCTGCATTCAATATTTCATTTGTGTTGGTGATTTAATTTGTTTATCTGCTACAATGTATATTTCCTATTTCAAGTATTTTTGTTGAATCTTTGAATATAATATCTTTAGAAATTATATAATATATTTTTAGATGCCAAATATCAAGAGTTTTATTTGGTTTGGAAAAGAAATATTTGCAATCTAAGCTAACTTTAAGATGTACATGGCGGTTGGCACACAGTCAAACTAAAATAAATTAATTTAGATTGTAACCTGGATGAATATTGCTGCAAAATTAATTTAGTTTACTGTTATCATTTTTTTTATTTTTTTTTCACATTGTTTATCGGTCAAATGGACATAGGTGACTAATATTAATGATCAATTTTTATTTTTATTTACACACATCAAAAATTAGTTACAGTTCGAACTTCTAATTATATCATTGAATTAGAGCCACCCGATTATCGACTCCTTTAGTCGTAATAGGCTCGTTGGTTAGTTTAGCTGGCCGCATCTCCTAGTCCATAATTCCATATGGGCTATAACCATCCTTATAACCGATTTTCTGATCATTCAACTTTTTTATTTGAATGAAAAAATCTTGTATCCTAATCAATCAGCTCGAACTTGTTGAAAATGATAACATGTCAACTTTAATGCTTTCATTGCGGTGACATTATACATCTAGTAAATGAATTACCACAAATTGTTTCACAATATCTCAACAGATCAATCATGAATTCAAATTCCATTATACGTCTAGTGAATGAATTACCATAAATTGATTCACAACATCACAACAAATCAGTCACGAATTCAAATTCCAAGAGGTAGTAGAGAAATTAGATTCAACCAAGATTACAAGCAAATTTGAAAAGGCAAATCCTTAACAATCACCAAGCCACTCATATAGGCTTTGTCCAAGCACCCAGTCATGACATAGCTGACAAAAACACCTGGTATTTCAAAAACAAGAAAGATTGTAAACTACGACAAGAAAACATATTGCTGATAAATTGTGAGAACAGTGCACCAGACAAGAGGCAACTACTTTGGACCAATGTCCTTGAGAGCACATATTTGCTCCTCTCCCATGGCAGACTGCACACTCACCACCAGGTCCTTCCCCTCGGCAAAACCATCCTTGATCTGCGCTCACCATAAACGTTGGAACAATCAATTATCAAATATTACGAATAGAGAAGGATTAGATAGAGGGTAAATAGTTGATAATAAGAAATCTCCTTGTTGAATAAATTAGCCCACCATTTCGAAAACATAACACACATTCATGACAACGAGTAAATCAATTTCAAAACTTTTTATGGTCAAATCTATAAAAGAAATTACAAATGCTTCCTGACAGTTTTCCAAGAATCATGTAAGGTGCACACCGATATTCTACTACCATCCAAACATGCAAACAGTTTGATAATGCATCAGAATTTTCACATGTAACAGAGTGATAACAATGCTAGATGCATGAAACTGCAACTAAATTTACAACCAATCAAAAGTGCATATAGCACCAAGAATAATAGTTATTTACTTATTTATTTATGTTTTTCTGTTTTCTTTTCCCAGAAACATTTAAAGATATCACATATTGAAACTTTGTATATCTTCTCCCTCAATACCGATTGTTAATAATGAAAAGAAGCACCAGAGTTATGATTTTTTTTTCTCTGGCGCTCACATACGAATCATCTCAAAGTAATCCTGAACTCTACGAAACTAAAGTCATAAAGTTTACCTGGGTCAGAAGGTTCTCATCAGTTGGCAGCCTTAAATCATCTTTGGTGTTGCCACTCTCGGTCAGCAGGCTCACCTAAAACATTTCAGAGCAAGTAAGATACCTAAAATATCCAAAGAAGAAAAACATGACCAAGAAAAGATTTCTAGACTAGACATACAAATCCATCCTCAGATATGTCAATCAACTGGAAGTCAGTTCGAGTGACATGAGGAACCTCCATAACAAGAGAAACAATGAACCAGTGCAATTTCTGGGGAAAGATTGTGATGAAAACAACAAAAGAAGAAGGCTGGCACGAGATGTAAACCTACGTCACAATTATGGGAAGAGGGTACAATAACTTCCAGCTTTTTACCCGTGAAGATATCAATGCCAACAAAATGACATTTAGCATGAAAAAACCGATTACCCGATACTGCAATCTCCCAGCCAAATATATTAAATCAGGGACAAAAGGCTTATTCTTCACAGAAACTACTCGAAAAAACTCTAACGTTAAATACACAATACTTCTTGACCTAATCGCCAAAAACCAATCACTTCAACATTCATAAGGTGACTGATAAGAGCCTATAACTTCTACCAAATTACAGTAAAACAAACTTCTCAAAACACCATCATGGTATACATTAATCCAATACCACCATTAAAACCTCATGCTGAATTTTTTTTTCTCCATATACAACAGCTTCCGAATAAATGAGAAACCTAAAATAATCCTTATAAATTAATCAAGAAAATTCAATTCAATTCAACCCAGCCTCTGTGTCAAACAAAATCATAGCGTGACCAGCATATCCACAAATTAGGAACAAATTACCAACAACCACAGCAGACACAGATAAGGAACAACAGAAGACAATCATCTTTACACATGCAAGCATGATTGCAAAAATTATTCGTTTGCATATACGTGAATGCAAAGACAAAATTTAAACCTTGCACGGGCGGCTTTTAATTACGATATAGCCATTCTTGCGAATGGTGCCAGCCTGCTGGGGGTAAGTTTTGGAGGCTCCAGCGT